>VANL01000065.1:0-82390 GCA_006352455.1 Brachionus sp. 'Tiscar' | reverse complement strand
TTACACTCGGCCATCAAAACGGCCAACATCAACTTTTGACGGTCTAGTGGCCGCCACTCACGGTACCCAACACTAAAATTGATCAGACTTAATTTTGTTTTTAATCATCAGTGTTTTTTTTAAATTTCAATTCAAAATAAGACTTCGTGAAAGATTTAAAAAACATTATTTGTATACATGTTCTTCCGCAAACTCCTTCTATATATATTTTTTTTCAAATTCTATTTCTTATACTAAACAATTATTGTCTACTTTGGCATCATCTTTTTACCCATATGATAATTAATCGTCCATCTGTTTGTGCTTTAGTTTATGCATTGGTCAATGAACAGAAAAGCATTGAGAATAAATTTGTCAAATTAAAAACTGGATTCACATCCCACAGAAAAACAAAAGATAAAAAAACAAAAAAATTCATATGATGGCCTCAAATTAAGAAGACAAGAACTTAAATTTTTATTTTTTAAATTTAACTTTGTAAAGAATATTTTAATGCAAGCACGAAAGTATAAACGAAGGCTGTTGCCATCCAAATTTTTTTATTTTTAGAAAAGAGAGGATTTTTAGTTTTTTTTATTATTTTAACTAAAACTTAACAAATTTTGCAAATTATAAACACTCATATGAAATTTTTCGATTAAAGTAATTTATTAATATAATCAATTATTTTTCCTATAAATAGTTTCTGTTTTTCCTTCTTTCATGGCCGAAAATCGAGCACACACAAACAAAAAATCACTCAGCCGGTTTACATATGATTGAACTTTTGGATCAATATCGTTTGAATTAAGTAATGGTTGAATTGAGCGTTCCAATCTACGACAAATGGAACGCGATAAATGCAAACTGCTGGCACATTTTCCACCAGATGGAAGAATGAAATTTCTGAGCACGGGCAATTCACTCTCAAATTTGTCAATGTAGCTTTCAAGCTCTTCTGTAAGTTTTGAATCAAAATTTGATACGCGTTCCAATTGTTTTTGATTAGCTCTGCTTTTTGGAGTGGCCAAATGCGACCCAATATCAAGTAAAGTACACTGAACTTTTATCAGAATGGATTCAATTAATTCGCTTGTTTGTTTTAAATTTGGATTGATTTTTGCCATTTCCAAGCAGTACTCTCTGGTTAGTCCAATTGAACTGTTTAGCTCATCTGTGTTACCAAGGGCTTCGAAAAAAATGTCATTTTTTGGTCGACGTTCACCCGTAAACAAACTAGTCATACCTTTGTCACCGGTTTTTGTGTAAATTCGTATTTTGCGCAATGTTTCAGAGCTTTTTTCAGATTCGTTCAATATTCTGGTTAAAGATATTTTTCTTTGGTGATTTGAATTTTGCCATAGTGGTATAATGATAGTATTTCGGGCAAGTTTTGATAAATTATAGCCTTTAAGCATTATTAGAATAAATAATTATTTAATTAAATTTTTTTTTCGAATAAAAAATTTAAAAGAGCTTAAAAAAGTTAATTTTTTTTTAAGACAAAATTAAATGCTTGTCTAATTAAGCCATTTGGCAAAGTTTACATAGACATTAAGAAAAATATTCTTTAGCAAAAATTTACTAGTTACTTTTCACGCTTCAGTCATCTGATCAGTGTTTAATTTTCAAAGTTTAAAAAAGAACTTTCTTAAATTAGAATTAGTAATCAAGAATGCCTAGATAATCTTAAATCAAGATTTCTTTTTGGGTATGGATTTTTGAAAAAGTGTATAAAATCCAGATTCGTGAAAAAAATTTTATTAAATAGAATATGACCAAAAAAAAATTATTAAATGTTTTACTAATTTTTAGTAGTCTCTTTGCTTTGGCTTGTTGTCTTAATCAAACCAATAGTGAAATCAACTATCAAAGTCCAGCTGAATGGGCTTGGAACGAACATCGAGCATGGACAGTTCTTTTTATTGTGTGGATATCCATTTCTGGACTATTGAATATTTATTTTATACTTAATTATTGTGGATTGCTCTATTGTGATGAAAATCGAAGATCTTTGCGCCTTAGACCTACTAATGATTTTATTGAATAAACTTTATTAAATTATATTAAATTTTTTTTTTCAAAAATTTTATTTAAATAAAAGCATAGATTAAAATTAGTTGTAAAGCTGAAAAAAAATTATTTTTTTAGACAATTTTTGCAGCGTCTAAAAATAACAAACAATCTAGGAAAATAGTATAAAGCACTCAACTCAATCGAGTGTTATTTTACTAAATTTATATGTATATATAATTTAATTAATCTTTCCTTTTAGATTAGGCTAATTGAAAAATGATCAAAACAGAGCATGAGCTGTTTTATCAGATGGTTGAATTGAAAAATGACGAAACTCTTCAAATAAAGAAAAATAAAGAAAATATTAAATTATAAAATTTTGACGCGTTAATGAATCGAAGACTTAACCGGTCAATAAAATTAAATCAAAAATATTATTCTAAACTTACTTGAAAATTTAATTAGCTAAATATTCCGGAAGTAGAGTCTCAAATAGCTTTTTTTCTATAAGCATGAAAAGGATATTACTTTTCTTATGGCCGTATAATCTATTTAAAATATTTTATGTACAAAAATTAAGAATATCAAATTAATTTTTTTTTTCATTTAAAAAAAATATTTACTCAAGACTTGTTTGATCATTAATCTTTAATTACTAGTCCTAACTATGTACTGTGCTATGCAATTTTAAGCTAAAATTCTAGAGCCTAAAATTTAATTAGTGCTACTAGAGGAAAAGTTTTTTTTTGTTTCAAAATAAAAGTTTAGATCGATCGATTTTTTCCGTAACTAAAAGAGAAAAACTATTAAGAGATACTTAAATTATTATTCTAATATATTTTTATTAAGTTTGACTGGTCTATTTCAATTTATTCACATAGAGAAAAAATGCCTATTTATGAGTAATTAAAGAAAAAAATCTAAGCAATTTAAATTTCATAACTCGTTATAAACTTAGATATAGAAATAGCTCTAAGCGTATTAATCAATTTAATTTTTTTTCTATATTATTTCTCTCGTCACTTTGGAATTATCTAATTCTAGTCGTTAGCTCGACCAATTCATCCATCTATTATTCAACAAAATTTAGATAACTAGAACCTCAAAATAAAGTATAATCGACTTGGATTGATGGATATTTCGCCAATATTTAAAATTTTCAACAATAGCCTATTTAAGCTCTTTTTTTTTTTAAAAATCCGATTATTTTTATCTTTTTTTCTGGCTTTAAAAGCTCTAGTAAATTTATTATTATTTTTCATTGAGAAAAAAGATTAAACTACATGCAATAAATAATTAATAATTTTTTGTTAAAATTACCTTATTTTTTTTTTACTGAAATCATAAATTTTTTTAGTGTTTTCCTTTTTGTTAAATAAACAAAATTTGTTAGAAACTAATTAATTTTTATTTTTCTATTATATAATGTTTTTAATGAATTTTTGATAATTTATTGTCATTTTTATTGATTTATTATTGAACAAGTTCAGTGGTAAACTATTAATTTTGCTATGTTTTCTATTAAAACATGGATGGAGGGGCTCAGTATGATTTGGACTAAATGTGGTAAATCACATGATATCCCGCAGCTAGTCGTTTCAGAGCGTTTCAGATTTTTTCAATTAGGAACGACATTTCCAAAAGCATATGAAATCATTTTCATCTAAAATAATGTGGCATCAAGCAAAGATTTCTTTTTACACTTCCGCATCAAAGTAATTTATTTAAAAAGAATATCTCAGTCCAAGTCCGATTAATTAACTCAAAACATATGTTAGTCTATATTATTTTTTAGTACTTAACTTTGGAGATTATTTTCATTTCCGCTCGAAATAGATGACAAAATTTAAATTAGCTTTATAAAAAAAAGAATGTAAAGCATTTTAACCCAAACCCAAAAATTTGAATGTTTGACTAGTTTAATTTTTGATAAATATCCTAGGAAAAGTGGCTTAAAAATTGGGAAATTAGTTGCAATGAACGGATGCTAATTAATATTCGTATATCTAAACAAAATATTGTGAAACTAGGCTTTTAGAGGCTTTGATCAAATGACTATAAACTAAGATTTCTTAATTTCAATTAAGTTATGCTACAATTTTGCTATTGAATTTTTTTCTAAGTTTTCACAACGCGGTTTCAATTATTTATTTAATAAGAAAATATTTTTTTTCAAAGTATGTTTCCTTTTTTTTTATAAAAATTTATGTGAAAAAATATTAAAATTATTTAAGATTTTTTTTTTCTTAAAATTTTAGCTGAACCGTTTGTCAAATTCATGGTTCATTTATTTTAATATTTTGACTCTTGCAAGAAAAAGAGCATAAGTCAAGTTGATTTGAGAGTTAAATTAATTAAATACTTAGTTAGGACCATAGGGAAATATTAATCAACTAACACTTGATATGAATAACAAATGAGAGGTAAAAATTTACCATTTTTTAGATTTAATTAAACAATTTTTATGTTGAACTATAAAAAATATTTTTATTTTTTAAAAGCAGGAATTTTTCAGAATTTAAAAATCATCTCCTAAGTGTGAAAAATTATTTCTAAATTTATCACTTAGTACATTAGGAAAAATTTTCTCCTAAATTCAACTAAATCATTTATTTGACTGTTTCATTTAAGACAATTATGTCGCAAAGTCCTTCTAAAGTGCTAACATATTGCAACCTTTATTTTTAGTTAAAAAAAAATTTTTTCTTATTTTTTTATCTTCAAAAATTATCAATAAAAATTAATATAGTAGAAAAAAAATAGAGAAATCGATTTGGAATTTTTTTTCAGTCGAACTGTTATGCAATACATTCATAAAAGTATCTGGGGGAAATGGCTTTACACGATATTTAATTAATCATAAATTTTATAAAAATTTCCTTTAATCTTAGATCTAAACAAATTTAACTCTTCACAAACATCCGAAGTTATGTCATCATCTGTCATAAAATAAGGCATTTTTATTGATTATTGTGACAACTAATTTGAACAGCACCTAAGAGTCTTATTAAAAACATTTAGTCATATAACAGGATTTAATTAATTTTTCATTCTTGATAAATTAGAATGTTCAAGTCTCTAGCGAGTTGATCTCAAATAGCTTTGTTTATTTATCAAGCACGAATCGATAATGATTTAGTGCGATTGGTTTGCATGGGGTCCAGCTTTTGCATCTATTCAATTGTTTATTTTATCGCAGTGCCACGAACAAAATTAATCTCCAGCTAAAACTTTTTTTTTTAATTAAACTTTCTCTAAAATAATAAATAGCCAAGGATGTTAAGTTGAAATTTTCTTTAGCAAATAAATTTATGACAAGTTTTAAGCTTTCATCAAGTCTAAAATAAAACCACTGAACTAGATCGTTTAGCAGACAAGTTTTAATTTATCTGAGTGTCTTGGAATTGTATTAAACGCAATTGATATACTTTGGCCGAGTCAGTGTGAAAAATATATTCGGAATTCCGGCTTAAAACTAAAACTAAGTATCATATTACAAATCGATAGATTATATAATTTCAAAGCATGCAAATTTTCTTGTTTATTTACTTATTATTTAATAATCATGTACAAGGTATTAAAAAAATTGGCATATGCTGATTAGGCTTGTTCATTTGAAAACTTTTTACAGCTAGTAATTTTGCACTTGATCAAATTTTGATCTCAAAAAACCACAGGAATCAGGTAAATGTGACAAACTGTTTAGTTTTTGAGCATTGACACATTTTTCTAATTTAATCAAATCAGCTCAATTGCTATAAATAATCTGTTAAGATCATATTTTTATTGAATAAATAATTTAATAGACACAAATTTTTTTTTTTAATTTTATTAATTCAATAAAAAATTAGTCAACTAGCTGGGCGGTTATTTGTGTCTAAAGAACAATGATTAAACTGGATTTAAGAGTGTTTACCAGCTAAGAGACGACGGATTAGACGTGACCATTTACTTGTTTTAATCCTCTATATAGATATTCGATAGTGTATGTAAATTATTTAACTTAAATCCAATTTTTTTTCTAATACAATGATGATTATTTTAAATGCAATTAATTTACAGTTAAGTTTAGTGAAACTGTCAAAATTTTATCTTCTAGAATTTCATAGAAGCGGAACTAAAGCAAACCTTGACCAAGCTAAAATTACTAAATTTAAATTTAATTAATGCTTGATTTATTTTTAATCTTATTTACTTGACTACTGCACTAGTAGTATTAGTTTTTTATTTGTTTACTGATTGATAGGTTGTATGATTGATTAAAAACTGATAAGAAACTAGGAGCGTATAAAAATAATTTATTTATTCTACTATTTAGATTTAGTGTAGTATGGAAACTACATTTGGCAGGACAGTCGAGACAAGATATGTGGAAAACTACACTTCCAAATCATTTTGTAACTACAAGTCAAAATTAAATCGATGCAATTTGGACACAGAGCTGCAGATCGCAACTGAAAACATATTCAATCTGAAACACAACAAACAATTTCAGATTAACTACCAAAAAATGCAAAAATACAAACATGACTTATTGTATTTGAAGTTGAAACAACACAACCAAAAACAGGCCGATATGGAGAAACGAATTGACAGCACAATGCGTAAACAGTACATGTATGCTAGACCAAACAATGGGTACCAAAGTGACAGTGAATATATTTACAATAGTCCATACAATCCGCAAAGGCAAACTTATCAGACTAGAGAAGTGATTGATGATGAGACCAGAAGTTGTGTTAGCATGAGAGCGTTCAATGAAAAACTTTTCACGCGTAATCCTAGGTACAAAAGTCTCGAACGATCAAGAGTGTCTGATTCGTTTAGGAAGTTTAATCTCAAGCAAAATGAACCAAATCAGGACTTAAGCTGGAAAAATTTCAATTATAATCCGAATTATGGAATTATAACAAAGCGAGTTAATGAAAATCTAAATGGTTATCAATCAAAAAATGCAGTGATCAAAAAGAATCAATCAATTTCAACACCAGGGACTCCTCTTATAAATTCGAATCATAAAAAGTAAATTTTATTAAATGTGAATAAATAAAGTTTAAGCTAAAAAAATTTATTTATTTTTCTCATTTTCAGATATAATGCAAATTTGGCTCAAAATGAAAGATTTTGGAATGACCAAGAAGTAATTGTTTTAGATCAAAACGAAATAGATGTTCAATTGAGAAATATTGAAAATTTAAAAAAACAGCATTTTCAAATGGATTACAAAAAAAGTGAATCCAATGTAGAAAACAAGTCTCAATTGGTTGGTTTTGATTTTTTTAAATTAATTTCAAATTTCAAATTGATTTTATTTTCAGGAAGTTGTTTCATTAGAAAATGCTTTGCTAAGTATGAATGAAATTTTAAAGAATTTGACCGTAAATTCAAGAAAAAAGGAGGAAAATTTAGAAACAAGCTTGGAAAGAAATCAACTTTCGCCTCCTTTGTCTACTTCTACATCGTTTTCTAGCTCGGAAAACGAATCTAAATGCAAAAAAACACACTCGGAAAATTTAACTCCCATTTCTATTTCACCATCTTCCTCGGCTACGGATTACTCAAGCTCTGGAATTGATGAATTGCGCATAAACAAAACAAATTCATCTTTTTATCCTTCGGACTCTTCAGCCAGTTGTGCCAACTCGTTTATATCTAGACATTCAATCAGTGAGGTTCATAACAGAAAGTCAATTAGTTCTTTGGAAAAAAGCGACTTGGTCAAACATGGTAAAAAATCCAAACTATCAATAAGTAAACGAATTAAAAAAATATTTTTCAGTTGAAATTTTGATTTTTATTAAAATTAATGTATAGTTTAAACCGTTTTTTGAAAAAAAGATAACTTTGTGAATATTTTCTTAATTGTCTTTTATAATTAAATTTTATTTTAAAAATAAAATATTTAAAAAAGAATAAAACTGTAATTTTTTGAATCTATCGCTAATTTTGTAAGTTCACACAATTGATATTCTAGTAAAGAAGAAATTATGCATCCTCGTATTTTTTGTTTTTTCTCTTTTTTTTGCTGCTATTTATTTGGCTCAATTTAATTAAAAAGATTAAAGTCTTTGACTCGGACTCGGAAAAAAAAGCCCGGACTTGGACTTGCCTTCAGGCTAATGACTTTTATACAAATCTGGAAAAAAGGCATTGTGAAATTTCATACATAACTTGAAATACAAAAACAAAAAAATTTTGTTCTAATGCCCAAAAATTTGTTTTGAAGATGAAACAAAGTAAAACAACTGATGTTTCATCTACTGTGGAAGCCTGCAAAATCTGCGAGAATTCTGCTAAATTGCTTGATATTCAAAAGTATTAAAAAATAATTTTTGTTTTGTATGAAATTTCACAATGCCTGAAAAAAAATTAAATTTGAATTTTGAATTTGTGGAGAAAAGTATTAAATTTTGGGTCTGGCCTGTTATGTGAGCAAGTGGGTCATGTAATCTGCGCCCAGATGACTCATACCAGTTTGTTGAATGTGGATATTTTTTCGGGTCAGAATAGTTTTGGATATACATAAGGGTCTACCTAGTACCCACGGTGAAAAAACTTTTACCCACAACCAAAAAATTTTCACCACAGAAATTCATTTATCCCTCTCAAAAACTTTTTAACACAGAAAACAAAAATTTTTCACACAATTTTTGATTGTTTAAAAAAACTTAAACAATAAACGTTTTTTTAATAATTTCAATCGTTTTTAAAGAGAACTTCTCTGTAACCGAGTGCTAGAGCTTCAAAAGCTGCTGAATCTATGGCCAGTTGGAATAGTTTTTAAAAAATTGGAAAAAATGTGTATCTTTTTGATAATTATTATAAAAATTGATCGTAAAAAAACATGTAAATGTAAGTTTTATGTAAATTGTAGTCATATTTTGGCTTTGGAAAAATTGTGGGAAAATGATGAATTTGTAAATAAACCAAAAAAATGGTTTAGCCAAATTTAAAAAGATTCAATAGTAATTACTTTAAGACTTTAAAACTTTATTTATTTATTACATTTTTTTAATAAAAATCTGCTTTTATAAGTCAAAAAAAAATATAATGGTATTTTAATTTCCTGTTAGGCACAAAAAATTGTGTTAAACAGTGATCTGTGTTATAAAGTTTCTAAACTGTGAATAACAATCTTTTATCTGTCGGTAGCAGTATTTTCTAGTGATGAAATCGAATATGCATATTCGAACCGATATTTGAATAAGTTGCTTTTCGAATGAAAATCAGCTTCAAATATAATTTTTGAATATTAATAAATTTGAAAAATATACTTAAATATTATTTCATTTTAATTTAAAAATTGAATCTTAAAAACATTCGAATTAAAATTTGAAAAAAGAAAAATTTTGAATCAAAAACTGAATATAATGAATATTCGATTTATTAATTGAAAAATAAAAAAAATTTGAATTTAAAAATATTCAAAAATTAAATTTAATTTTGATGGTTTTTGTATACCAATATAGATGTCACATTTTGGTAAGTCATCAAAATTTTTCTTATGTTTTTTTGTCCTGACATAAAAATAAGTTGTCCTTAAGGAACTGTCAGTGAGTATAAAAAAATTTTAATGAAAATCTGATAAAAATGAGATATTTATACTTATTTATTTTCTTAAACTTAACAGGCTCAATATTTTTAGCAGGTTCTAGGTTGTATGTAAAGAATTCTTATTTAAAGTATTTAATATTTCGTAAGCATTATAATAAATGAATGATAATCTAACTCATAATAAATCATAAGCTGTGCACTGATAAAGCATACAAAACAAAACAAAAAATCATTAACGGTTTTTTAAACCCATTTTTAAATGTTTTAAACTTGAATAATATATCAAAGCTACCATAGTCGGCCTAAATTTGGTCTCGTTCCACAGGCCTAACTAAAAACTATATTGTAAAACTTAAATTTTTTTCTTATTTTTTTAAAATAAATTTTATTTATTCCTCTTTAAACTTTAATTTTAAATATTTGTAATTAATCAGTAGGGCTTTTTATTTTCTTAAGAACAAAGATATCTTGAATTTTAAATTGATAATTAAATGATAAATATTTTAAATATTTTATTCAGATTTTAATATATTTAATTTTTTAGTTGATTTTCACTTAAATTCAAATTGCTTTTCAAATTTAAGTTAAGTTCGAATTTTAATTTAAAAACAGGTGGTTTTTGAATTAAATATCAAAAGTATAAATAAATCAAATTTAAATTCAAATTTAACTTAAATTCAAAATTTTATTCGAATAAATTGAATATTCAATTGCCTTTTCAAATTTTTTAATTATTCAAGTTTAAATTTGTGTGAAAAAAACTAATTCGATTTCATCACTAGTATTTTCCAGACTTGTTTTTAAGTCAAAGTCATGACTTGACTTAAAATTTTGTGACTTTGGCTTAAAACTGTGACTTAAAAACATGTCTGATCCTGATAGATCCCTTAATCAATCCCTTCGAGATCGTTGTCTGTTGCTAATTGAAATACGAGAATGTAATAATTAAAAATTATTTTGCCATTTTGACAATTATTAGCAATTTTTGACTTGACTTAAAAAAAAAAAAAATTTTAAGTCATTGACTTGACTTGACTTAAGATTTGATAATTTTTTTATAAAAATATTCTTATTATTTTGAAAAATGCATCTTGGACCTATGTAAATTCTAATAATTATCCCTTTTATATCCTAGCGGACAATAGAAAAACGCTGATCTCCTTTTCCTGAACCTTTCAATTTGACACAGAGGTTCAAGTTTATTAACATCCCAAAAAGCACATTGCATTCTATTGGATTTATATGCTTATAAATGATTCGTAATAAACTTATCAAAGGGTAACCGTCTTGATGTATCTTAACTTCATTGACTTCAAAAGAGGCTTTTATAACATATACAGAGAAAAATTATGGAGCAATACTAGACCTTATGGTCGCCACAGAAGATAGTTAACTTGATAAAACTACGAGAAATTTGAGTGTAGAAAAAGTGATTCTGGAAAAAGAATAATCTAAGAGCTTCAAAGTGTTTACAGGAGTCAGACAAGGGTGCGTTCTCTCCCCGACACTATTTCTAATACTGATTGATTATGTCATAAAGAAAACAACTGCCAGTGTGAGGAGTATTCAATGGGAATTAGCAACTAAGCTAGAACATTTAGACTTTGCGGATGATCTGGTGCTAATTTCTAATTAAGAAACACATTCTAATGAAGATGCAATTAATGGATGTCAATTCACTTGCATACTTGATTTTTGTACCATCAATGGCTGGTAATTTTGTCATTCTGCCAGCTGATAGTTTCTTACACAGTTGTACATAGCTAAGTACAACTCGTTGTTTCCCACCTGTCAAAAAGGCTTTAATTCAATAAGGAAGATTACGTTTAATTAAATAAATCTTTGTCAAAGTTCTTGGAAAAATTAAGAAGAATTTCTAATGAGTTAAGCTTTGATATGTTTTAGGTGCCAAAATCTAATGTTTCCATCAAGTTATTTACTCAGGCTTTCCTATTAACGAATCTTAGAGAAGAGAGAATTCAAAAAATATTATTATGTAATACTTTTTTGCTTTTTTCACTTAAAATAATTTTATTCCAACAACAAATTAGGCATCAATAAGATTTTAGAATTGATTTGACTATTAAATTTTCTTTTTTTTATTCAAATAAAATAGATTTTAATTCATCATTGGAAAAACAGCACCAAGCTGGATCTGTTCAATTAAAATTTCGGACAAATGTTGCTCTTTTTGTAAATGTTCAATTTATAAATAGTTGGATGGCTATGAACATCCTGAGATAATGCCTTGTGCCACGCTTCAATATTATTATTGGTGGGGGGCAAATCTCAATCAATAAAATGAATATTCAAGAAATATTTTCGAACAAGTGAAATAATTTTTGTTTTTCACATTTTCGCTGTAAAACATCGTAACAAGTTTAATTAGTCTTTCTTAGAAAATAAATAATTTTAAAATTTTTTTAATTAAAAAAAAATATATATCTGAAAATTTTTTATTCTATTATTTTTATAATTTAAAATAAATTAAAAAAGGAAAACAAAATCTCTAATTAATTGAAAGAGCACTTTTTAATTGATTGCGAAATTTTTTACCAGATGCACAATAAATAAAAAAATGAATACCATAATTAAGTACATAAAATATTTCACAAATATTTATAGCTGAAAATAGTCTATATTTGACGATAAAGTCATAATTGTGTCTAATGGCCATTTGATAGAAAAACAAACACCAAGATATAAAATAAGGTAGGTTTAGAATGGCATAAGAAAACGACATGAGAATTAGCATTCGAGTTATCCGATTTGGCTCTTTAAAACTATTTAAGCACTTAAGAGATTGAGTTTTGATTGAAGTCAAATGGTTTTTCTTGTTTGGATCAACTTTGACTATAAGCTTTTGCTTGCAAGGCTTTTCTGAGAATTTCTTTGTGCAAGTTATGTTTGAATTTATTAATTTTTCCCTTTTTTTTCGGGCGTTTAAAACATAATTCATGATTAAAGTGTTACAAACAAATATAACTACAATAGGAAGCAACATGGTCAAAAAAACATAGAATACAGTTAAATAAAAATAAGCTTTTGAAAAATCTTTTTTTATATCACAATAAGTGACATTTGTTTCATGGCTATCCGCAATCGGATTGAACAAAAACGGCACCCAAATGTTAATCAAGAGGCCGATTAAAACAATTAAAGTAATTATTAGCCATGCATTTTTTTTAGACTCGAATCTGGACTCAAAAAATGGTATATAAATGGCAATAGCTCTTTGAATCGTGAACGCAATAATTATATAAGCAGAAATAAATCTAAGAAAATAGCGTAGATAGTTGACCAAGCGGCAGCTGATTTCAAATCTGTCTGTTATGTTCACGAGCCTTAAAACGCTGTCATTTTCAGTTTTGTTAGTCAAATATAATTTTGTGTAGTTGACACATTCTGTTCCAACAGATTTTGTTTGGTCGGTCAGGTAAACGTCAATGTATGTACGAAGGGTGTCCTCAAAAAAATGCATCAATAAGAACATTCCATCACTGAAGCAAAGACATAGCAAATAAATGCTTGATGAATGAAGTCGAAATTTTTTCTGCATAAAAACAAATACTCCCAAACCGTTTCCAAAAAGTCCAACTGATATAATGAATATTGAAAAATAAATGTTAATTTTTCGGGTTTTGTCATAGAATTCTATTGAGTTGACTTTTTCACGACAATCAATTATATTCATTTTTAGATTATCATATCTAAAAATTTAGAAATTTTTTATTACAGTTTAAGTTGGCAATTTTTTTTTAAGAGTCCAGTAGAATTTATTAGATAAAAATGCCTTCACATAAAAAATTATTTAAAAATTTTAATTATTTATTTATTTTTTTTAAGGAAAATTTATATTAAAAAATTTAGCTTTCATCTTTTTCTATATTGTTGATTTGGTCACTGTCTTATAAAATGATCCTTCTTTATTCTTTGTTTTTTAGTTGACATTAACTTTAAAGCATTTTAAAGCATTAACTTAATTTAATATTTCCTTCGCTAAATCTCACATAGAATTCACATAATCTTTGTTAATTTAGCACCGCGAGGGTGATGTTAAAATAAAAAAATAATATAAGAAAGTAAAGTTTTGTCTTTCTAAATAAAATTAAAAGTTCAATGTTTTCATAATTGTGTTAGTCATATGATTAAATTGAAATAAAATTATTTAAAAAAATTTTTTTTTTAATTCTTTAATGAAGAAATATTATTGTTTCTAAAACAATACACTTATGTGGAATATATATAAAAGTTGTTAAATAAATCAGTCTATTAGGTTTTACGATTGATCATAATCTAAATTTCTCTAAACAAGCTTGCAGTATAACTCTTGCTGTAAATAAGAAATTGTTTAGTATTAGAAGACTCTTTTTTTTGTCAACTTCTGTTAAAGTTCAGTTTTTCAAAACATTTTTACTACCTTATTTTGATTATTGTTCAGCTCTTTTGTGTTATTTTTCAAAAGAGGCAATAATTAAACTGACTAAAAGTTTTTATTTTTCTAGTTTTAAATTGTTTAAGTTCAAGTTTGAATCGAAAACCTTTAATGATGTTAATAATTTTTCGGAAAAATATGGCTTATATGCTTTTCAACATAGATTTTTAGAAAGAATTTTGTCATTTTTTTAAAGACTTTATTCAATCATAACTCGCCTGCTAATTTAAAAAATAGACTTGAAAATGACTCAAAAAATTTAAGTTACAATTAAAGGAATAGTGCAATTTAACTTGTCAATTATCTGTAGTTTTTAGAAACTCTTTAAAAAAAGGATTTTTTTCCAATTTTAAAATATAACCTTTAAACACATTGAGAGTTTGCTTGTTTTTTAAATAATTTTTTTAAAAAGCAAATAGTTTTTAAATATTAATAAAAGTATTTTAATTTACTTTTATTAATAATAGAAATGTTAAAAAAAGTATGATCCCCAAAAAAAGAAAGGCTTTCAAATGGACTAAATTTATACCGTCCTATTTTCCTCTTTGGAAAATTAAAATTAACAGCACCAAGTTCCAAAAATGGATAGAAATTAAGGATTCAGTAAGAAAAAATGAACTGGCTCAGTTTTATTTAACTCGAAAAAGCTTTTGACAAGGCATCTCTTGATGGAATTATTGATAAGCTTAAAAATTTAGAGTTAATTGGTACCTTTACAAATGATTCTCAAGTTTTTCAAGGTTTTTTTTCAATTGTCTGTCTCTAACCCTATTTTAAATATTCTTTAGCAACATAGTCAAAGTTATTCCAAGAGTTCAGATAGCTCTTTTTGCAGACGAGATGTGCATTTGGTTCATTTTTCTAGAAGAATTATATAAAAAATAAAATTAATGACTGTCTTAAATAATCCAAGCCTATATAACCGACAGCATATTTTAATTTATGCCTTAAAGTAAATATCAATATTGATTTTCGTTTTTAACCTTATTGCAAAGAGATAGCAAGGACTTGAAAGCATAATTGGCTTAAACAAACCAAAGAGACATAAAGATCTATAAAAGCTTAATTTTAATATAATTATATGGAAGTAAAACTTGAAGTAATTCACACATTTGACATTTATTCAAGTTAATTCTATTTTTGGAATAAACTAAATGTAAAAAAAATTAAATTTTTAGATATTTTAAAAATGGCTAAATTTTCCAAAATAAAAGTTAAATTTTTTCTTTAACATGGTTTGAATGGTAAAAAAAAATGAAATGAAATTTCTCTATTTTCTAAGATGATTATTCTATTTTGTTAAAAAGTTATAGTTATTAATCTGGGACAATTTAGGTAAGGTAAGTGGCGAACCAACATCACCAATGCTTTTAAGTAGTAAAAAATTCATTGGTGTTAAGTTAGATATTTTTCTAACTTATTCCAAACTTATTCATAACAGACAAAAAAATGCAACATTAAAATAATTTTCAAATTAAAAAGTTTATTTTAGAATTGACATAATTTTTAACCTTTTTTTTGGTTGATCCTTGTTGATTAAAATAATAAATTTTTACAAAATTCAATATGATTTGTTATCCCTTAATCCTATTCCCGTCCCTTAATTTTTACTATTCGATACATCATCTTAGTAGGCTATGCTATGCTTTTTTTAGAGAATATTGGCAAAGTGATTTTAGTCAACATTTGATTAACAAACTTATTCTATTTCGTTTTAATTAAAAGCTTATTTTGGTTCAAAAATTCGCTCCTTAAAAATATTTTAAATATTTGACTTTTTAGTTTGAGCAATTTTATGAAAATTTTAGATCAATTTATTTTTAAATGACATTAAGTATTAATTTGTCAAAAAATTGACATATAAAATTTATTTTGTAATTTTTTCTTAATATTTAAGTGGTTTAGAATGAAAAATTTAAGACAACTCATTTGAATTGATTTGATTCTGATTTTTAGTCTAAATGGAAATGTAAAAATTATTAACACTGGAAGGTCCGGTGTCATTTGAAACTTTTTTCTGATTCTTGTAGCTTTTAAATTCATTGAATTCATTGAGCTATTTCAAATATCAAAAAGTGTCAAATGACACAGGGTCTTCTAGTAATAAGCCAAATCCACAAAAAAATGAAAATTGACTTTTTAATTTTTATCATTGATCCTTACAAATCTTATTTCAAATTTAAATAACAAAAAGCGAAAAAAAAAATTTACTTTTTTCTTAAATACTTTTTTGATCCCTAGATAAATGATGCTAGTCTTTCAAGCTTTTAATTCTTAAAATTTTATTAATTAATTAAAAAAACAAGTTTAATGTTGCAAAAGATTCACTGAACTAACTGTTAGATAGTTTTAAATTTTTTTTGTTGTATTTTAAATTTAAGTAGAAAAGCTGTGGTAGCGTGTAATTTAAATGAAGCTAAAAATTATTAATTGAATAATTATACCCTCTGAGAATTGGTTCTGTATTGTCTGAGGAATTATTTTGGATAAAATCTTTATTGAGAGAATTTTTATTGAAAAAATCAGACTCTTCTATTTATCAATATTAAAATCTGTTAAATCAAGCAGAATTTTTTGGAAAATATTCAAAAAAATCTCATTTTTTGAACATGTGAACAATATTTGCTTTTAAAATCTAATTTAAACTTTAAAATGTTCCCTTAATCAGAGAGCTATGAAATTTTATGTACATGTTATCTTACTCATTGTGTTAAAAAATTAATTAAAATTAAAATGCTAATTTGAGTATTTTTACATTTTTGATCAAAAATTTCGAATTGAATAAGCTTAGCATGTTTAATTTTGAACCTGAAGACTGAATTTCCTAGAATTGAATAAAAATAATTTAAATCATATAATCATATAAACCCTTAACGTGATTAATTTAAAAAAATCACTTGATATTAGTAAGTCTACAAGCTTTAAAAGTCTATTTAGGTAAAATATTAAAAATTATTTAAAAAAAAAATTAAATTATACAAATTTAAAATGTGCTGTTAAACCAATGTTTGGCAACATAATTTTTTTAATTAATAATAAATAAAATAAAACTGAAAAATATTTAAATATTAGTTTCATTTCTTGAAATTAATTTACAGCATCATCAAAGCCATAGAAAAATTTCATGCAAAACTTCAAATACAAAAACAAAAAAAATTTATAACTTTTGTTCTAAAGCTCTAAAACATGAAGCACAGAATTGAGCAAATACTACTTGGTAAGTTATCATAGCTCAGAACTATGGATAAATGAATTTTATTCCTCTGGTAACACCTCAAACTTGGGTTTCGTACACGCGACCAGATACCCGACAAAATATTAATATGGCCGATTACTTGTTCACCTAGACCGGCTAAACTTGTGCAATCGAACAGATGGTCGATCATTCTGGCGATCATAAATTCTGCTCGCCAAATTGTGCAAACACTTTTATACGAACGATCATGAGCGCGATCATTCGTCTGGCAAGCGGTCAGACTGGCGATCATAAATTCTTCTCACCAAGATTTATGCGAGCATTTTAATTTAATGTCAGAATGACCCTTTTTTTGATAATTTTATTTAAAAAAATTAATCTATTTATCATGGCTACTTATTATGACTATTTATTAATTTTTTAACAATAAATAAAAATATAGATAAAATATAATAAATTAAGTAAAACTCGAAAATAATTTCTTGAAAAACAGGTAGCATTAAAAAAAACTCAAAAAATACTTAATTCAGTATTTCATACATTTTGTTTTCAAAATATAATAAAAGGGCCATTCTGAAACTAAATTAAAATGCTCGCATAAATCTTGGTGAGAAGAATTTATGATCGCCAGAATGATCAACCTTTTGATCGCAAAAACCGATGATATGGGTTGGGTTGGTAAAATATAAAACTGAGGAAACAGACACTCATTTTGTTAATGTGGTTTTTAGTCAATAAAAAATTTATGATTAAAATTCTAAATTTAATTTTTATAGGAGATAAAATAGACTTTTTATATAAAATAGAAAATTTTTAAATATTTACAAAAAATGCAAAGACAAAACTTAATTTTTAGAATATAAAAAAACGTAATTTTTTTTCAATATCTTTTTATGCGTATTTTTATTTTTTTAATTACTTCTTCATGTAAAAATTTTTAAATTAAACTGAGCAATTTTTGTACAAAACAAATCTTAAAAAAAAAAACTTTTTCTAATCATCAACTTATAAATTAATATTAAATACACAAAGTGCCATGGTCAAATAAGATAAAATAACCATGAAGAACAAAAAGATTTTTTTTTTACTTAATTGAAATTTTCCATTATCTGTCTCATGAATTCCTTTTCCTTGGAAAAAAATCAACTTGATACAAAAGGTTTAGTAGCTCTAAAAGTCATAAATTATAAAAACCGATTAACTAAATTTGAAAGACTTTTGTTTTATTCTTTTTCCATATTAGATATTTTCCTAATTTAATAAATAAATTAAAAATAATTTGAAAAACGCCATATTTTTTACTTACTCAAATAGAATTGTTTGAGCTAAAAATTATTTTACACTTTGAAAATATTCTATGTTCCATTTAGTTAGTGTAAAGATGTAAACTGAAAAGAAATTTCGATACATTTTAATTCTAAAAATTTTTCTATTCCTTCTTATTTTTATTTGAATTTTTTTTCTTTTTAAGTGTTTTCTTTTTAATTATTAATGAATTTGATAGTCTGATAGAAAAACCTCATTAGAGATAAAAAAAATTTCAAAAAACAAAATTACTTAAGTATTGATTGAAATTAATTTTTACTATTTTATAATTTTTTAAATTGAACTTCAGAATTTTTTTTAACTGAATTATATAAATTCCAAAAAAAATTAAATAATTTATCCTTCTTTTGTTTCTTTTAAATCGTTTATTTCAATAATAATAAAGATAAATAGAGATTAATAATTTATATTTTATTTTAAAAAAATTAAAGAAGAATTTCAAATGCATTAAATACATCTTTTATTTATTTAACTATTTTCTTAAAATAAATGGTTAAAAGCATGCCTTATTTATAAATTTATTTTGATTAATTGTAACTTAGCCTTACTTTTCAGATAAATCGCTAATTTTGTCAGATGACTAAAAAACAAATTTTTTAATTTCCTGCTTTTTTAATTGTATTTAAGCATTCGAGCTTATTTTAAAATATATATCAATGGTAATATGATCTATAAATTTAAATTTTATAATTTATTTTTTAAAATAAAATTTAGATAAAAATCTTAATTTAACTAGATATAAAAATAAGAAATTTGAATAAAATTATTTAAAGATTTTTTAGGTAATTAACGAGTTAAGGGTCAGAAAAAAAATGTTGGGCTCAGATTTACCAAAACCTTACATTAAACTCCTCAAAAGGATTGCAATATTTAAAAAAAGCTTTAATAGAATTTTGGCAGCTATTAAAATAAATGCAATAATTGAAAAATTGATTAAAAAATTTTCTTTTAATCTTACTAAGCATATTAAATCATGCTTAAATATTTTTCAAAAAATAATTTAAGAGATCTTGATTTTATTTCAAAAAAAAAATTTTAATGATAAAAATATATTAATGCAATAAAAAATTATATTTTATTTTTAATAATAGAAAAATTGATATTCTTTATAATTGAGTAATTTAACAGTTTTTCTATCGTTAATAACGATTTTCTATAGATTGCAAAATTGCATCAAGTTTTTTTTTTTAATTTGACTGAAATTTTTCATTATCTGAATAATAATGCTAGATATTTTTTTAAATTATATAAAAAAATATATTTAAAAATAAAATCGTGACAATTTATATTAATAAATGAAAATAATTGAAAACATTTTTATGCTTTTCAATTATTTTACTAAATTTATACTGTTAATCTTTTAAGTTTCATTCGAGAAAATTAGATACTTTCTAACACTTACTAAAATATAAATGGATTAAAATTTGTATTGAATCTTAAAAAATGTTTTTTAAAATAAATTCTGATAATTAAAAAATTTAAAATAGAAGCTTCATCTCCTACATCAAAAATTATATCATATTGATCTAAATAAAATTTAAAATTGAGCTCAAAATTATTACATAGTATTTTAAAGATTAAACTAATTCATTTTGAGAATAGTGATTAGAGTCTGATTAGATGTATAAAATATTAGATATTGGAAACCCAAAAATTTATAAAACAGCTTCTATTAAAAGCATGCAATTAGGATTATGAAAAAATTCATAGTCTATTGATATATGATGTGATGTTTCATTGAATTTTTAAATTCTTCCTGCTAAAATTTAATTTAGACTTACAGTTTAGAAGAAAATTACATGATTTATCATTTAATTAATAATTATGTCAACATGGCATTTGGAAAATCAAAATTTTTTTAGATTTCTAGACAATATTTTCAAAATGCTAAAAGAATTCATTTTGAATTTTTAAACCAATGATAAATACAAAAATTATTTCTTATTCAAAAATTTTGCTAAATTTAACTACAAATTACTTTAAATTAAAAAAATTTATTAAAATTTCTTATTGAAATATATTAATGTTATTAAATTACCGTATTACCCCGCTTAGACATGCACACACTAAAAAAATTAAATATGCACAGTTTTAAAATTTGAAGCTTGATAATTTATGTCGATAAAAAAAATGACAAAATAATGGAAAATCCAGCACTATAAATTGAATAAGAAACGTTGTTTTTATTTTTTTCCCGGAAAAATGTCAAAATTATTGCATTTAAAAAAATTTGATTTAACCCTTTTGTTTTTTTATATATATTTTTTTTGATTTTTATTGAATGGTTAATAAACAAGTAATTCATCTATATATTTACTTTTGCTGAAAAAAGCACATTAAAGCTTAAAAATATTATTGAAATTTAAAAAGAAAAATTTTGAAAATTTTAAAAAAACTTGATATTTTATTGCTACAGAAAAGCTTTTTGTATCATATGGCTTAATTAATATTTTGATATTAAAATGAATATGATATAATTTTTGTGTTTGAATTCCAAAATGTATCTCTTGTTGAAATAACATTGAAAAAGTGTGATTTTTCAAATAAAAAAATATTACAAGAATTTTTATATTTAAAATTAGACTTTTTAATTTACAAAGATTAAATTTTTTACAGAAATAAAGTCAAATTTTTATTATTTCTATTCTAAATTTTCAAAATCAAAAATTTTCGAGAATTCTGCAAACATAAATACACACTTTGAAGTTGAAAATATTCATAGAAAGTTAAATGATAAGCATCAGTCAAAACTGTTTTTGTTAGTAACCGAAAATATCTTTAAAAAGCTGAATTTTAATAATTCTAAAAACTTTATAAACTTTTTTTTTAATTTAAAGGGTCGAAGCGATCATTAATAACAATTTTTATGATCTGCATTGGACATATAATCTTTATTTCTGGCCTCTTCCATAAGAAGTTTTTTGTCCAAAAATCAAAAGCTTCCATAAACCGTTTAACACTTAAAAATTTTTGAATTTTATTTTTATTCAATTTTTGAATACAATTTTAAGTGACAAAAAAACAAAAAAAAATTTAGTGAAAAAATAATTAAAAAGGGATTAAAATTGCACGGATCATAATTCAATAAATTCATTTGTAAAAAGAAAATTTATTTTAAATCTTACTATTTTTTAAACTGGTTAATTTATTCAATATACTTTTTGATATAGATTTGAAATATCATAATTTATTATAAGCTTGGAACTTTAGTCGAGCAAATCCGATATATGAATGTACTAAACAAGTCGGCTAGACTGACAATAGATATCGAATAATTTCTACTGAAAAAGTTTCCTAAGTTCATTCAAATCGATCTTTAACTGTAATTAATAATAATATTTATTTATCTTTACCCATCTACATTTGCTTTTTATTAATTATTAAATCAATAAACTATAAATTTCTGGGTCGAATGTATAAATTCTAATATTTAAGACTAGTACAGAATGAGAAAACAAAAGTTCATTTAAAATTTTTAGTTTTTCAGAATCCAAATATGAAAACTGGCTACTTTCTTTTGTTAGTAATTTTTAGTTTGTGTTTGGTCAATTCATTTGCTGAAGGTTTACTATTTAATTCACGCTAATTGATAATTTTTTAATCGAAATTTTTCATAAAAAGAAAACCTTTTGGTAATAAGTGTGGCAACTGAAGAAACAGATGGATTTAGACGCTTTTCAAGATCTTTGAAGCAAAATAATCTTGAGTATGAGGTTCTGATTGAATATTTTTTGTTTTTCTTTTCTTAAAACTAAATAAAATTAAGATTTTGGGACTTGGAAAAGAATGGAAAGGTGGCGATATAAAAAAACAAGCGGGTGGTGGTCATAAAGTAAATTTATTAATCGAAGCATTGGAAAAATATAAAAATGACGACAATAGAGTTATTTTGTTTACTGATAGGTTAATTATAAAAATCTGATTTAGAATTTTATTTAATTTCTGTTTTGCTAGTTATGACGTAGTAGTTAATGACGGAGCTGAGAAAATTTTATCAAAATTTAAACAATTTAGTTCAAGATTAGTATTTGGTGCTGAAGCATATTGTTGGCCAGATTCGACATTAGCTGATAGTTATCCGGAGGTGCCTTTAAATGAAAAACGATTTCTCAATTCAGGTGGCTTCATTGGGTATGCAAGTGATATCTATGAAATAATTACAAGAGAGACAATTAAGGATGAAGATGATGATCAACTTTTTTATACAAGGATATTCTTAAATAGACCAACCCAAGTATTATTTATTTTTTTTATTTTTTTCTTTGTTTAATTTAAAAATAATTTAGAGTAAATATAACATAAGACTTGATACTAAATCAGAAATATTTCAAAATCTAAATGGTGCTGTGAGTGAAGTGTCAATATTTGCCAATGAAGATGGAAAAGTTGAATTAGCTAACAATGTTACAAACACAATTCCATCAATTGTACATGGAAATGGTCAATCTAAAGTATTTTGAAAAAAAAATTTTTAACTTTTTTTTATATTAATTATTTATTTTTAGCTTGATTTAAATCGTCTTGGGAATTTTTTAGGTAATTTCTATTCGAATACAGCAGGCTGTATTGCTTGCAGAGAAGATACAATCAAATTAGGCCAAGATCTAAGTGAATGGCCTGATCTGATCATGGCAATTTTCATAGAACAACCGACTCCGTTTCTTAGAGAATTTTTCCAAAAAGTTGCTGCTCTAAATTATCCCAAAAAAAAAATCACTCTTCTTATTCACAATAATGTATTCTTTTTTTCACACTAGTTGTAGCAAATTTAAAATAATAAATCATTTTTAGGAAGAATATCATAATTCAGAAGTAGAAAATTTTTTCAAAAATTTCAATAGCGATTATTCTTTAATAAAATACTTACAATCAGCTGATGATTCATCAGAACAAGAAGCTAAACAATCATCAATGTAATTAGAACTAAATTTGTTCATATTTTTTAAAAAAGAAAAATTTTTTATAATTTTAGAAATGAATGTTTGAAAACAGAAAGCAAATACTTATTCATTGTGGATAGCACAGTTCATTTTGATAATTCTGATACTCTAAAGCTACTAGTTGAACAAAATAGACCAGTATTGGCACCAATAATGAAAAGACCTGGATCATCATGGAGTAATGTTTGGGGAGCTGTCAACAGCGAAGGCTTTTATCGTAGATCAGAAGATTATTTTGACATTGTTGACAGAAATTTATTGTAAATTTTTGCTAAAATAAATAGATTTTTCCTCAAATTTAGCTATATTTTTAATTTAGAAATGTTTGGAATTTACCATACGTTGGCGAAGCTGTTTTGATAAAAAGAGAAATTTTAAATAAAGTCTCAGTAGAATTCGATGATGAATTCCTTGATCCAAACATAAAGTTCGCTTCTTCATTAAGAGAAAATGTAGTCAACTTTTATTATTTAGATAAAAATTTTAAATTCTTTTTTTTTAATTTAGGATATATTTATGTATGGAACTAATTTAGAAGAATTCGGACACTTGGTGAATCCAACCGATTTTAATATTAGTAAAATTAGACCTGAAATGTTTGAAATTTTCAATAATTACTTGGTTATTTAAAAAATTTATTTTTTTTAATTAAACCTTAACTGTAACTATTTATTTAAGGACTGGACAGAAAGATTTATTCATCCTGAATATAAAAATTTTGTTTCAGATGTTGAAAAACCACAAGTTGTGAGTATATTTTTGGAAAATTTAATTAAAATTCTAACTCAAATGATTTTTTTTTACAGCCTTGTCCCGATGTTTATTGGTTTCCAATAATATCAGATGAGTTTTGTGAAAGTTTGATAGCTACAATGGAAGATTTCGGTCAATGGTCAGGTGGAAGAAATAACAAGAATGTATTTTATCTTTAATCATTAATAATTTGGCTAACAGATATTAATTTGGAATTTTCAAGGACCCTCGCATCCCAGGTGGCTACGAGAATGTGCCAACTGTAGATATACACATGACCCAAGTTGGTTTTCAAGAACACTGGTTGTATTTTTTGAAAAAATTCGTACAACCAATGCAACAGAAGATATTTATTGGCTACTATCATGATGTAATATTTTATTTTTACTGATCAATCAAAAATAAAATTTTTTTAAAGCCACCAGAAGCCAATTTAAATTTTGTTGTCAGGTACAGACCAGATGAGCAAGACCACTTGACACCACATCACGATGCATCCACATATACAATGAATATAGCATTAAATATTCCTGGCGTTGACTTCGAAGGAGGTGGTGTTCGTTTCGTAAGATACGATTGTAGCGTTAGACAAACCAAAAAAGGCTGGGCTATGATTCATCCAGGAAGATTGACTCATTATCACGAGGGCCTAAAAGTTAAAGCAGGAACACGATACATAATGGTTTCATTTATCGATCCATAAATATGTCCTCTATTTTGTTTAGTTTTAATTAGTAATTTTTTTCTATTACTCGAGTGTTTTGTTGTTTATTTAGTTTTAAAATTTAACTTGACTTTTTAAAATAAATTTCTTTGTTTTCTTTCAAATTAACAATTTTCTTTTCCATTTCATCATAATATTTTCTCAAGTAGACTTTTGAGGATTTAAAAAATTGTACTAGAAAAAATGTAATGACTAATAGGCAAACAAAGCTACATAGACAAAAAAAATAAAAAACAGTTATTATTGATTTTCCTAGCCTTGAGTTGTACATCTTGTACTTAAGAGGACGCCATTCGCAAATAAATGGCTCCTCTTGGTAACAAGACATTGATCTAAGGCACCAATTTTGTTCATATTTTAAACTAGCACATTTTAAAGCTTGATCAAACTCACTGTCATCACACCAAATCAAATGATCATTGACTTTTTGCTCTAAAACGTTCGTCCATTGCCAAAGATTGGAGCTTGAATTAAACTCAAGTCCAATTCTGAATGAATATTGACCAAGATTTAGGTGATCCAGTTGGTCGACTAACTCTTTCCATTGCTGACTTCTTTCCATTGAAGCAAGATAATCACTGTACATTGAACACACAGCTTTGGATTGAGAAAATGACTTTGGCTTTAGAAAGAACATAAAGCATGAATTATTTGTTGAAATATGTTTTCGAGGACAAAAATTTTTAATTGACATTTTATGCGCTAACATTGCTTTGATATAGATATAATTAAATTGGAGTAAACTGAGCAGTTTGAATGGCAAAATAATTAGCAATGATCTCATCTTAATCGTAATATTGTGCAAAATGTTTGGAGTATTTTTTCAAAGAGCTTGTAGTTATGCAATTAATTTTCATATTAGTAAATTTGAAATCTTTTCTAAATTTAGCGCCACTTGTTTGAAATATAATTAATTTTATTTTTCCTATTATGATAATCTTGTATGAAGTGAGACAGCTTTTTTTTTTCTAAAACTCATTAAAACAGAATTATTCAATAATCCAAAACAAGTCGGAAACAAAAATTATAGAAGAAATAAACCGTATTTTTTTATTGTTTTTAAGTCTTCTAGAGTCTTGTGCCAATAGGTGTAAAAAATTAAATATACCCTAAGGATCATTAATTTTAAATCTTTAGTTGAAACATGCGAAATTGTTTTTGAATGATTATCAAATGTTTGCTTAGGATATAATTTTAAAACAAATTGCTTAGAAGAAAAAAGCGCACAATTGTTACACAAAATCATGCTTAGCTTACGCGTGTATCTTTAAGCCATATTTTAAATTAATTATTTTATTTGTATTAAAAATAGTTAAATGATTTGAGGTCATTTTCAAATATTATTATTCAATTAAAAAAAAAAACTCTAATCAAAGTCTTGGCCGGTTGGAATGGAGACTTAGTACTTTCTCTGAGCAACATGATGATAGTTTTGAATAAAATAAATAATTCATTTTTGAAAAAATGTTTAAAAGTTGAATTTTATTGATTGATCTAAGCTAAAAATAAAAAATAATTTTCAAAGTTTCAATGAAAAATTTAAAATATTTTGAACAGTTTAGCTATTCTAAAAAAGTTTTCTGTTAGTTGAGAAATTTTTGACCAAAGGGTGACTGAATTCATTTTTGGTAAGTGTGAATGTAATTTGAAATGTCTTATTATTTATTTATTTGTTTTTTTTTGTGCCGAGCTGATGCTCATTTAGAAAAAAAATAGGTAAAATATCATGATTCGAAGCTGGCTTTATATTTTTCAACCAGATTGACAACTAATTGAGCAGTAATTCTTAATTGAATTTGTCTTCGTAAATATATTTAATATTTTTTGCAAAAATTTACCACACATTTACAAAATTTACAAAAAATAATAAAAATTAATTTGTGTTTTAATTTCAAATGCGAAAACTAAAAAAACTGTTAAATTTTGTAAATCAAAAAACCTGAAGAAATTTTTGTACACCTTAAAATTATTAATCAACTATTTTTGTCAATTTATTTTCTTATAATTAAGTCATTCGACCTATTGTAGTGAAGAAATCACTCAAATATGGATTACAAAATATAAGCCAGTACAGATGAGTGGTTTGTGTGTTTAGTAATGCAAGTAAAAGGTCATCTATCTTTTGTTGGATACTGGTGCTGGGAATTTTGATGGCAAATTGCGAAAATAAACTTAAATGATTTTAAGTATGAAAGAATTGAGTAAAAGAGACTTTTCCTTGCGGTTAAAAAGTGCTACCCGATTGTCAAAAACTTTACGCTCAATCGAATTTTTCCTAATCTAAACCAGAATAGCCGACATACACAAGATTGAATTGCTAGAAAATAGATACAATAAATTATTCGAAAATTTCGTTTTTAGTGGTATTACCCACAGTCAAATCCATGAAGATATGGGTAATAACTGTCAAAATAACCAAAAAAATTCAACACTCAATTCGATTTTTTTCTTATTAAAAAAAAAACAATTTCATAAATTAATTCTTCTTATTTTACATTATTCAATTTGGATTCAATTTTTTTTTAATTTAAATTTTAGATAATGAGTTTTTAATTATTTTTATGAAAATTGTATTTTTTTTTTCTTAACATTAATAGAAAAATTTACAAACTAAACTCAAACTAATATAACTTTTTTCGAAAAAAATTTTTTATTTTTTTACATTTTGTGGTATCAAAAATCAATCATGTGGCCAAAAGGAAGGACTAGGTCTCCATTCCAACCGGCCAGGGCTTCGCCTAAATTATTTTTTAAATAAATAAATAAATTAAGATGTCCAGTATTAACTTTTAGCAGTCCTCTGCATGTGATTAACGGTAACCAATACTAAAATAATGTGAAAAAGTTAAAAAACGTATTTGCGATATGCATGATGATGATGATAATTATCTATATTTTAAGAAAATTTTTATAATAAAACCACAAATGAAAATATTTTTTAAAATCATAAAATTAAATCTTTAATTTTAAAGAAGTTAACAAACTCATTACAAATTAAAGCAGCAAATTTATTTACTAATTTTATTTTTCAAATATTTTGTGCTTTAATTTTTTTGAAATTTTTTAAAGTAGCTTTGTTTTTTTCAATTAATTTTGAATATGAATATGTATCAGTTAAACAGTTTCTTAACTTTTTCACAATTTTAAATTTTTTTAGTATGATCAAAAGGTATGCTCATATAATTTATTTTCTCAGTTAGTCTTAATGCATTTGGATTTAAAATTAATAAAATTAGATTTTTATATTAAGATTTAAAAATATTTTGATCAATTATTTTCAGTTCATATTTCAAACATTTACAAATGATTATATTCCAATCTTGAATTATTTGAATAGCATTTTAAAACAGAAGATTTTAGTGAGTAAAAATCCAAAAAATTTATTACCAAATAAATATTTTATAAAAAAAATAAATAAAATTTAATGCGATCAGGTATTTCTTGTTTCAACGAGGGTGTTGAAGCATTTCCTGTGAGAAAACAAAACCAAAAAATATTTAACTTTTAACCAGAATCAAACTCTGTGGTCTCTTTCTCATCGGTTAACATGCACTCCACTTTTTTTCTGGATTTTGTTAGACAATTTTTTCCAATGTTAAAGACTAGATTAATTATCAACACCCTAATAGACAAACAAAATTATTTTTTTCTTTATTTACAGACTATTTGAAACAAAAAAAAATCAAAATGATACTTAAATTAATTTTTGTATTAGAAAGAATATTTCAATTAAAATAAAATCTTTTTTTTTTCTAATTTGTCTATAATCGGATCATAGAAAATTTTTAATTAATAAAAAGGATTGGTTTATTTTGTTGTTGTTTGTTCGCAAATGAAAGAAAGCGATATTTTGAAACAAATTGATATTGCCTGGATATTACTACATGCAGTAATAGAAGAGTTAAAATTTATTCGGAGAGTAGGAGCGCTCGGAGTCGAGCTTAGACAATCGAACCGTTCTCGCTAATAGCCGAAGGTCATTTGCCCAAAATTGCTACAAAACATTATCGACAAGCGCTTTCACAAGCTACTCTAATCCATTTGTTTCCAATACTGGGAAAGTCGAGGATTAAAATTCTTGAAAAAAAAATATATCTTGTTAGACTACATTGTGAGAGAATTTATTGTTGTTTATTTAAAGTTTCGGTATGAACGCGATAGGCATCATAATCCAGTACTCAAATCTTATAAAAACAATTTAATTGAATCACTTGATGTTTTGTTTTAGGTGCATTTTTTAAGTTTTATAAAATCAACAAAACTTGTGCAAAAATTTCGACAAACAATTTCTAGCCAAAAGCTAGCTGTATAAATTCTACGTGAGAATCAAGTACTTATTCGACTTAGTCGGCCTTAAAGGCCTCACTAAATCGAAATTTTATCAATAGTTTGCGAAAGCTACCTGCTTGTTTGTTTGAGGAACAAATAAATGTAATACTATGTTTAAGATGGGATTTGTGTTCTGTTCTATTGCAACAGAACAGGAAGCGAAATCAATTGAAATTGTCTTTTATATTCAAATTAGTTGTTTTTTCTTCTTATACTTTTTTTTTCTTCTAATATTTACGGCAAATCACTCAATTTAGAGCGATTGCGTGCCAATTTATCTCAAGTTGAGTTCACATGCTGGGACCAATTCACTAAGAATAATTGTGCACACAAATCTTTTCGTATATTGATACTCTTATTTTATTTTTAATTGAGACAAAAAGAGTGCTTACCGATTGACAGATAAGATTAATTAATTAAAAAAAAGAAAATATTTTTTTTTAGAAAGAAAAAAATTTTCATCATTCTACAGTGCTGGACACTTGTAGGCTTGATAAGCGTATCATGTGATCAGGCCAGACATGCCATTTAAAGCGCAATAAACATTAGTTTGACAAGTGACGTTTTTGTGAGTTAAATTACTAAGACAAGCACGAATTAGCTGAAATTTATTTTTTCTTAAATTTTTTAATGAGCATGTACGCAATGAATTATTTATTAGTTTCTAATTGACTCAATAGTTGAGCAAAAGTCAATTATCTTTTCTTTCTTTTTTTTTCAATTAATTTTAGTAATAAATAAGATTTGGTATTTTAAAAAACATACCGAAATAAATAAAGCAAGCACCGAGTAGACAAAAAATTCCATGCACCATTCTCAAATTAAATTAGACGCAAAAAATAATTAGTTTAAGAAGATTATATTTTCGTTTTATTTCATTTTTGTGTGTGTATGTGTGTGTGTGTATGTAAGCCCCAGGATTTTTTCAAAGGTTCATATTCGGTGACTTGCATTCCAATTATCTAAATGTTGAGCATTTAGCACTGAGCACAGGACTAAATTGAATAATATTTTGTTCAAAACAATTTATTAAAATAGCTCGGAAGAGAAAAAGAGAGCTGGCTTTTTTCTTGCTATATTTTTTCTATTTTAGTCAAAACTAAGATCCAGCTGAGATTGATTGGTATTTTAATTGAAATTTTCTTATTGGCTGAGTCGAGCGTAGAGAGCGCTATTGGCTTCAAGCTCTACCCAAACTAGATCTCATTGGATCTACAACGTTTATTTAGAACAACCAATGAAATTGTTAGCTAGCAAAATCTGAAACATAAATAGAGACAATTAGAAATCTTTTTTTCGAAATTAGTTTCGAAATGAAATAGAAAAAAAATGAAAAAAAGCAGAGGAGAATAAATTTTTTTTTCTTTTTGATTTATTCTATTTCGGAACTAGACTAAACCCGGCTTAAGATATTACCACAATACGCGAGACTCATCTCTCATATTCAATTGACCACACTAAATACCACACACACACACACACACACACACATATAAATATATATCTACTTTGCATAATCTACTGCGTATTTTTTTCAACTATTTAATTTTTGTATTTAGGACGAGTTGCAAAAATTTGAAACATTTTGTCCAAAGTGAAAAAAAAAAAATTTCCTTTTTTTTAGAATATGAATAAAACATGTATTTACTATTATTTATTTTAGATAATAGAAAAGTAAAATTAAAAGCTAAATTTTAAATTGTTACCTAAAATCAGTCAAGCTGGCGCTACAAACAAAATACTCGAGTCCATTAGCCGGTTATTACGGCTACGGAATGTCTAACTATTCGCTGCCTCAGGTTGCCAATGACTCAAAATTTCCCTATTTCAACTTCGGACAAAACGAATCACTACAAAACGCCATGAACTACAACAGTAAGAATCAAAAACTAAAAAAAAAAATAAAATTTTTTTTTTATTAATTTTTTTCCTTTTTTTTTAAAAAGATAATTCACAGCGAAAGCAGAGACGCGAACGGACAACGTTCACGCGCGCCCAATTGGACGTGCTCGAGGCCCTATTTGCCAAGACTCGCTATCCGGACATTTTCATGCGAGAGGAAGTAGCGCTCAAAATTCAACTAGTTGAGTCAAGAGTCCAGGTAAATTATTGCATATTTTTATTTTGAATTCAATCTCGTTTTTACCTGTTACATGCAAATATTTACACTTGAATTAAATATTCCGATCACGAGCAAATAGACTCTTTTTTTTCTTTTTTTTTTTTTTTTTTATTTTTGTTCTATGGAAAATATCGCAACAACATGAAGAAAGAAGAAGAGTCTATTTGTTCCTGGTGAATAATTGTTAAACGTTGTCTAAATAATTTTATCTATGACGATAAACAGGTATGGTTCAAGAATAGACGAGCCAAGTGTCGCCAACAAGAAAAGTCGAAACAACAGCAAAAAATAAACAATAGCGGTGGAAACAGTTCGTCATGTTCATCGTCTGGAAATAACGCACGCTCGGACCACTTGCTTAATCACAGCAATTTGGACGAGGACTCGTCGTCGTGTTCGCCGGACGACGACTCCTCCATATTGAGAGAGAACGAGGCCAATCAGCACAGTTTGAGCGACTCAAATCCGCACAACGCCAACAGTCAAATACTAACACCAAATAGCAGCAGCACAAACAGTACAGCAAGTCACCAACAGCAGCAGCAACAGCATCAGATGGCAATGCGGCAAACAGACACGCCGCCAGTCTCGCCAGGCTACCACCAGCTCGGCCAGGCTCAGCGACCGGCCTATCTTGACTCGTCTAGCGGCAATGGTTTGCACTTGTTCAATCAGAACTCGACGTCAATATGGAGTCCGGCGGGCGTCAACACCAATTTCAATCTAACGCCTAATCTAATATCGGCAGCGGCCGCAGCAGCAGTGGCCAACATAAACACTCAGGCAGCCGGCTCGGTGACGCCCTCTTCGTCCACGTCGCCGCCCAGCTTGCTCGGCTTTGGCGCGACCCAGTCGACCAGCCCGTCGTCGCTTTACCAAAGCGCCACATTCGGCTCGCTAAACACCAGCTCCAGTGTCTCCTCGACGTCCAGCTCGTCGTCATCCGAGCTACAGCCCGGCACCAACTATGAAAATTACTATTCGTCGTCGTCAGCCAGCTATTTGTCACCTTATCATACATACGCTCATCAGGCCAATCTCAATCTGGCACCGAACAATCCATACAGACACTTGCAGGCGTCCGACTACATGAGTCCGGACTACAATGCCATCCAACGATCGGCCGACATGTGGGCTGCCCACAAATTTCATGGATTCTAAATAGCACACAAGTGTCGCCGCTGGCTAATATTTTTATCAATTTTTTTTTTTTTTTTTCAAAAGACCAAAACAACTATTCTTGATTATAAAGCCCGTTTTTTTTAACTATTATTTATATATATATAAATATTTTTTAAATGTATAATAATTTAAAAATGAGTAAAAACAAAGTATAAAAAAAAAATAGAATAAACAGAATGATGATTAGATAGTCAGTTATGCGAGCACTTATGGAATATTTGTTTCAAGTTCTTGCTAATTTTCTTTTATTATTTGACATAAAACAAATATTGTAAATTTTTTTTTTTTTTCAATTTTTTTCTATTCTCTATTTGAGAGTTTATTTAATGTATATTATTTCATCATTTTTTTGTTTCTTCTTCTTCTTCTTCTTCTTATTGTACTCTAATTTTAAAATTATAATACATACACTCTCTATATGGCTTTTTTTTTAATTGGATAGTTTTTCTTTTTTCGAGATTTTTTTCGTTTAGAAAAAATTTAAATTTTTTTCTTTTTTCATTTATGTTTTTTTTTTTATTTTATTATTATTATTTCGTTTATTTTTCTGATTGGTTTTGAGATTTTTTTTTCTATTTTTGTTCTTTTTTTTTATTTCTTAAATAAATTTTATTAAATTAGTAAAAATAAAATTTACTTTTTTATACCAATATTATCAGATCAATGACTAACTGATAACATAAATAGCATAAACCAAATACATCAAAATTAGAAAACAAAAAGGCTCTAGAGTTCTGATGAATAAAATTTTTCGTCAAAAAATCAAACCACCAACAATTGAGATCAGACCTGGATGAATTTAGACCTAAATAGATGATACTTTAAACGCTAAGCTCACTTTTCTCTACTTAGATTTCAAAACAATAGTTTCTACATAAAAACTTATTAACAAAAAACTATAACATATTTTATTTGAAATTTTTAACTTAAGTCATTAAGAAGAAGGACTTAATTTCATTCTGAGCAGCCTGAGGTTTTCCTCGAGTTTATTTAGAAAATAAATAATAAATAGAAAACAATAATATGTGGCAAAATTTTTCACTCAAATTTTAAAGCTTGAATTTTTAACAGGTATAAAATAAAATTTGCTATATTTCCAAGATAATTAACCTGCAGTCTATTTTGAACTGAATTTAAGGATTGGTAACAACAAAAAATTCAAAAAATAAAAAGCTGAAAGGTTGGCTTGAGAGAGTATTTGCCTTGATGTAAATAAATCCTAAATTAAAAAAAAAAAACAATTTTCCATAACATAGAATTGATCGATCACAGCTTTATTACTCGTATCGACTTGATGAACAAGAAATTGATCACAGTTTTCGACTAAGCTGCAACAAATTAAACCAATTTTGCTATCAACCTAAATTATTTGATCTTCCAGTAATGCTAGAATTATTTTCAGCTAAAAGCCCAGAGTTCTGTTGTGTAGGAACAGTATATTAGCATGCAAAGCATGATTTATTAATTCCTACATCAAGCAATGGTGCTTAAAATGGAATTCTCACTTTCAATTAGCAAATTATACAAGAAAATTTTATTAAATTTTCATTTATGTCAAATGAATGTCTTTAAATAAATTTAAAAACAAAAATTTTTTTAGTTTTATTCATTTTTTAAATTAAAAATTTTTAAAGATCAAATCAATCATATTTTTAGCATATTTTTTTCAAACAAGACTTTATTTTATAATTTAGAAAACTAGCAAATATGTGGATTTAACTGATACAATAGACAAAAGCGAGACCAATTCAATTTTTTTCCATGTTGTTTAGGTATTAATTTCAAGCAATATTTTTGCATTCAGGCACGTAACAGAGCATTTTTTCTAGTAATTGTCAAATATAGAGACAAAATGGTAGATTAATTTGAGAGTATAGATATACGTGCAAGCAAACTAGGCATTCAAAGAGAAATATTTTTTTGTTTTTGTTGTCAATTGAAAGCAAAAATATTCAGGTCGGTTTGATTAAGAGATTATATTTGTGAAATATCATGTTCGCTTCTTATTGTATATGTTTCTTAATCGAGCTCAACTCTCGCGTATTTTAATTCAATTTAATAGAATTCTTTTCAGCATCGAAATTCCGATGCTTTATTTATCTAGTGAGCAAAAAAATTTCGCTCCAAGACGCTGAATTCAATAGTGATTGTGCTTTATGAAGCAAAGAGAGTGAGAGAGAAAAATAAATAATAGAGAGAGACAGTGAGGAGGTAAAGAACAAACGATTTCAAGTATACTAGGTAATTTTATCTTGAAAGCGAAAATTTAAATCTTGATTATTAGCGCTTCATTTGGCTCTTAAAAAAAAATACTCAGATCGATGAATAGCTGGGAAAAATACGGGATGTAAATTTGCTTCTAATTTGGCACTATTGACAGTCATTGTTGTTTTTTGACGCAATAGATTATTATATCTGTCAAATAAACAAAATTAATTTTGACATGAAATTATTATTATTACTTTTATTATTATTATTATTATTTCTATTTGAACAAAATTGATTGAGCTACGAATGATTTTAAATCCAAACAAAAACAACACAGTTTAACATTTCTAATCTTTTTGTAAATGTATCCCTAATCCCATAAAATAATAAATTGATTGCCATGCAAGGAGAAAAGAAACGCATCAACTAAAATAAAACAAGTGTATGACAGGTTAATAATTATATTTTCAAAAAATCAAATATTTGTTTATAATTACAAATTATTTTGGCTAAATTTTACGTTATTTGCTTGTTGTACCTGTCAAATTTGTTTTTATAATTATTTTTTTTTTTCAATATTGTCTAAGGTGTCATTTAGGATAATGAAAGAAACGTTTTGAAAATAAAATATATTTAAAGACTAAATCTCAATAAACTTTTTTAATTGATAATAATTATTAAATCGCTTAATTAATTGAAACAAATAAAATAAAATAAAATGCTATTTTGTATGGTTTCATTAAATTCTTATTCAAATATTTACTCTTTATGAACGAGTGCAAAGCATTGGACCTAATGCGAACTGGAAACAAAAAACAAAATTTATTCCCATCGTCTTTAACTTTCTAAATTGAACTGCTATAATTCCAAATGAAAATAAATAAATAAATTCACTTTTGTTTGCTTAATGAAATTAATTAAAAAGCTTTTAAAATAATCTTGACTTTGGAATTTGATGTTTATACATGATATAATTTGCCTATCATCTTGACTTTGTTTATTTCACAAATATTATCTGTTCCCTTATAATTGACCAAAATAGTTGACCAAATAATTAACCCTGAGAACAACTTAATTAATTCAATTTAAAGCTAGTAAAAAACTTGAATCTTGATCTTGTATATTCAAAATTGAAAAATTAAATTTTTTTTCCTAATTTACTTTCTGTGGCGGCGTCGACTTTCAAGCATTATTTGAACAAAAATTAAACATCTCTCTTGAAATTTGAACAATTTTTTTTTTATTTATCTAACTAAAAGATATGTAAATAATTTACTTTATTTAAATTATTCTATTAATTCAAAAATTTAAATTTCAAATAAGAATAAAGTTTATGAGAAAATTTTGTTTTCAACTTTTTTTTGTTTTTTTTTTTAAAGAATAATTTTAAAAGTTAAATTTTCAAAAATATTAATTTTCAATATCAAGATATCAGACAATGTGATTGTATTCAATTTTTATTTTATAATCGGGACAAACTAATTCTAAGATTTATGTTTTAATTCAAATTAATTAAATTAGATAATAAGCTTAAATAGAATAGAAAAAGATTATTATCTAAGATAAGAAGAATTTATGGAAGAACAGTTCAAATTATGATTGCATGCTTTCAAGTAAAATATTTAAATGAAAGTAAACCGAATCATCAAAAGGTTGATGCCTATGAACTACCTGAAAGCAGTTATCAATCGACAAGATAATCTCATATCAAAATCTAATTTTTGATTAGCTCTCCAATTCGATTGAAACAAAAACATTTTTTCAATCAATCTTTAATCCGACTCTAAATCGTCTCTAATCTGATTTTATTCGTTTGATTTCGGATTTATTTTCCTAATAAGACATAAATAAAAATAAGTTTTTTTTTAAATTAATTATAAATTAATTTGGCGTATATGCTTTTTTTTTTATTCTCTTTTAACGGTAAAAATACAACCACGACATACTTCTCATTGATTTGCCTACTCTAGGTTTAATCGATGCGAAATGATTCATTAATACCTTTAGAGAAAACATCTAAGTACTTGTGAAAAATCATGTTACGCTTTAAAATAAAACCACAATATCTTCAGGCTATTTTTAATATTTATCAATAAATTTTTGTTTGTTATTTTTCTCAAGAATTCTGTCTGCTGTTTGGAATTATATCGTTCAGACCTTTGTGTCTGACTTAATTACTTTATTTTGTGTGTTGCAAAGCAAAAACATTCATTAGCTTTAATCCTCATTTTATTAAGTACCTTGCCTAATGATGTCGAGTTACATAAAACAACATTTCGACTATTTTGATACAAAACAAAACGGTATTTTGAACAAGTAGAGAATCTCTAAGATCTAATCCTAATCTCCTACTTGAAATCTCTATCACAATAAAGCCTGAATCACTCGACAAAATAATCTCCTCATAATTAGAACTATTCAGTCCTAATTGGCTTTGGAAACTGCTTGACTACTTGAATAGATAAAAGCTTACCAATTCACGTTCATCAATAAAAACAAAATTAATTAAAGAAAAAATAAACAATTAAAGTCAGTTTTTTCTTTTTTTTTTATTAAATTTTCAACAATTTAAACATCAGTTTATTAGTGATTCAGTTAAAATTTTTTATTAAAAAAAATAAATGGCAAATATTTGGTGAACTTGCTGCCTAACACACACATAAAGAAAAACACAAGAAATTTGTTTTTATTAATAAGGTTTAATTAAAGCAATTTGGCTAAATTAAATTAGTGATAATATTTAAAAAATAAGGAATCAAATATTTGATATTATATATGAAGCTATTTGGCAAAAGCACAATTGTTAAATAGAACTATTCTATTGTTTTTATTCATATGATAAAAAAATATAGAGCTATTAGTTCTAAATTTCTTATCATTTAAATTAAGTTAAATATTTACCAAAGCGATTAAGTTTACTTTTATAAATTCAAGTTATGTGAGTTTGAGTTACAACTCGAATTCTATTCAATTAGAATTCGTGATTTTCTTTAAAAATATTTTAATTTTAAATTCACTAGGTTAAAAATTAAAAATTCTTGATTGAGAGTAAATATTTTGAGAAATGAATTCATCGGCACTCAAGTTAGTTGGTCTTAGGCGTGTAGCATTCATTTAATACTTTACTCAAACTAACAATATAAAAGAAGAAAACTCGTTTGTTTGTTTTAAAGATTTTCCAGGCTCAATAAAGGGCTAAACATCGAAATTAATTAATAGTATCCTATCGCGAACCAATTTTGCGTTTACCCGCAATAGTCACAGATTAAAATAGGACCTGAGCAAATTTATGCAAATTCCGAGGCAATCTTGACTATTTACCGAAAAGATTTGGGTCTAGATTTGTTCTCATATAGCACCGAGATTTCATGATTGATGAGATTAACTCGGCAATTGTTATTTTTGTGTTTATGTTTAACCTTACATACTTGAACATCCTCTATTGACCAAAATAAACATTTCAATTTATTTGATCTCAAATAATTAGTCGAATTACAATTTAATTATTTTATTGATAGCTTTATGTGAAGCAATATGTGTATATCACGTTTTAGAGTAGAATAGTAAGCGAAATATTTACGCTTCTAGAGTCGTTAAAAACGGCCTGCTTTGTGTACCTGTCTTTATCATTTTACCTGCTATATTGAACAATATTTCAATCAAACATGAAAATATGTGATTAAAGATTGAGCAAACAAGAGTTAGAACGCATTCTTGAAAAGAAACTTTGATACTTGTTTAGTCTAGTTGTTGATTATTACTAAATTTGATCCGGCTATTCGGTTAAACTTAAACATGAGTTGAATCTATCAAAACTCGTCTGATATTGATCATTATTTAATATTAAATATTTTATGAACAGAAATAAATATTTAAAATTAAAAATATTGCTATTTTATTCAGCTGTTAGAAAATTCTAAATTTAAACAAAAAACTACAAAAAAGACATTTTTTTTAAATTCGACATCCTTTTTAAAAAATAATTAGTTTTTTAAAATTTTACACTTGTTTAAAGGACAAGTTTTAGATATTGTGAATTTAAAAAACAAAAAGAACAAAAATTTTTCAATTTTTGATGAATCAAAATTTCCTAAAATAAAACAAATTTTAAAAAATACTGCAACTTAGTGGAACAAACTTTGTTGCAACTTTTTTAACTAAAATAATTTTTCTGATGTAAATAAAAGACAAAAAATAAAATTATATTTAAATTGATTATTGATTTTGTTTATTTAAAAAAAAAGAAAAAAAAGTTTTTTTGTTGGGTAAAAAAGATGCAACAAAGTTTGTTCCACTAAGCTGTAGTATTTTTTTTAAATTTGTTTTATTTTAGTAAATTTTGATTTATCAAAATTTGAACAATTTTTGTTCTTTTTGTTTTTCAAATTAACTTAACCCAAGTTTTACAAGTAACAAATAATTGTAGTCAAAGTTCGACTTGCAATTTTTTTAGATTTGTCTGAAAGAATTTTAAAAGAAAAATGATACTTGACTTTTCCAAATTCAAATTTTACTAATTTTTAAACAAATATATTTGAAAAAAAAGGTTATCCACGGATCCGGATCCCCGGATTAGGTACCTAAAACACGGATTTTTTTTCCGGATTAGACTATGATTCTAAAAAACGGATCGATTTTACGGATTTTTGTCCGACCCTGAAACACAGATCCGGATTGAAAAATACTCAAATTTACAAAATTAAATCTCTTATAATTTTTCTGTACCAATTGTTAAAAAATTGATTAATTTAATTTAATTTAACTTAACATTTTTAAATCCGGATTCGTATTTTAGGCATTGAAAATCAGGAAAAAAACCGAGCTTTCTTACAGCCCCAAATTAAAAAAGGTTAATAATAAATTGAAATAAGAAATTTCAATAATAAAGTGCTATTTTTTTTTCATAAAATTTGCTAAATAGTTGATAAAAAAATTTATACTTCAACAAAAATGAATAAAAAAAAGGATTAATTATATTTTTTAAATCTTATTAATTAAAAAAATTAATGAAAGGGGTAATAAAACATGCGCCCGTACTACGGAGATATTCATAAGATTTTCTCTCCCCTAGCGGGGATCGAACCCTCTGCTTGGGTGACTAACTCGCAAACCTCTCGGCTATACGGGTATTAGAAAGGAGTTGAGCTCCCCCCTATGCTCCACAAGGAGCGAACAAGGTTAAAAAAAAATAATTAATTATTTTATTATTATAAAAAATTAAAAAAAAAAGTTTAAATAAATAATTTACTAAAACCAAAGTTTTCTATGAAAAATTTTCAATTGATCTAAATTTATAATTATTTAGAAAAAATAAAGAAATACGAAAGTAAAAATAAAAAAGTGATTTTTAATTTTTTAATTGAAATTCAGACTATTTTATTGACTATAGCTTTAGTTGTCATGGTTATTTATATTCAAATATATGGACAAGACCTTGGTTTTTCTAGATCATATTTAAAAAAATGGAAAAACTGTACGAAATAGCGGAACAAATTACAAATGCAAGAAAGCATGAAACTCCTCAAAAACTTGTCAAATTGAGAGGTAATTTGAAAATTTGACTGCAAAATCACAAGATATGATCAAATTCAAAAATTCTAGAATTAATTAATCAAAACTATGACCAAAATTTTAAATCCGAAATTTACAAACTAAATTTGCTTGATGCACTTTCGGCATCATTTAAATATGACTATGGTTATTTAAGAGATGGTTGGGAATTAGCTTTCGAATTGGTTAAAATATTTAGGTAATTTTTGAAATACTTTTCTTCTACAATTTCTAATAATTTTTTCACAGAGATTGCGTTCACAATTTTTTTCTCACTGAAAAAGAGTATCAGAACAATCTTTTACCCAATGCGTTGGAAAATATTCTTATTTTATCCAAAAAAATTCAAGAAAAATACAAATCAGTATTTAAAATAAATTATTTAAATAAATAAAAATAAACTTTTAATATTTAAAAGGAATTAGACGAGCTCCTTCGGCTTTTCAAATCAATTCTTCTAGAGTATTGCAAAATTGTCTCGAATCATACATATCTAGCTCACAAATGTATTCTTAATTAACGAATTACAATTTTAGATAAATTTTAAACCCTTAAACACCCATAAGGCTTCAGTTCTCAACGTCTTTTTCAACTTTTGCTCAATGATGACCAAAAAACAACAACAGTTGTTATTGAAACTTACAATTCACTGTTAAATACTAAAAAAAACATACTAAGAAATTTACCAGAAAATGTTCTTAATTCATTTTTAGATGAAATAGTATATAAACTAGCCTCTTGTGAGCGAACTGAGACTGGAAAGTAAAACTAACCATAAACGATTTGAATTTAAATTTGAAATGGATTTTTTATAGTGCCATTTTTCAACTTTTAGTGACGATGTGTAAAATTGATTCATATCTGATCAAGTTTATAGCTAGAAGATACAAGTAAAATAAATTTAAAAAAAAAATATTTTTTTTTAAAATATATAATAAAGAGGTGTGAAATTTTTCATTAACAAATGGTCCTATCGAAATCTTGGTACAGATTTTGTTGAATTTAAAGAGTTTTTTGATGATGCAGAAAAAAATAAGTTGACTGATGATGTAATTTTTTATAAATAGATACTTTCAAAGAATTTAAATTGATGAAAAATGTTTTTAAGTATTTGTACCAACAAGCTGTGATAATTCAGAAAACATGGAGAGGATACAAAAGCAGGAAAGAAATGAGAGACAAGTCGGAAAAAACTAAAGTTTTGCAAAAAGCTTTTAGATCACATTTGGAAACTAAAGAGAAAAAGAGAGCCAAAAAAATGGCTGATGATGAACTGCGCTTTCAACTAATGCTAAAGCATCGAAGAAGACAAAGACAGAGACAAATTAAAATGGCCAATTTGATAGAAATACTGCCTGCAAACAAAATTGATTCATATATGGAACGCCTTAGGGAAGATTCAGCGAAAATAATTCAAGCTAATTGGAGGGGTCACCAAACCAGAAAAAGAATGGCTAGCACACGTCAAACACTTATCCGAACAAAAGCCGCTAGAAAAATTCAGGCAGCTGTAAGACAATTTTTTTTATTCACAATTCCTCCTTTTATTTTTAATTAAGGTTAGAAAATGGCTGGAAAGATTGAAAGAAAAGCGTCAAAGACCTGCGATTTATTCTAGACCAAAAGGTTTGGATAGTTCCAAAAAAGAACAGCTAATTGATAAAATACGCAAACATATCGATAATTTACCAGTAAATAATTTTTTTTGTTTATAGAACATTTATTTTCAACTATTTAAAAATTAAAGCCACATCCAAGAACTGAAGCTCAGGCACAAATCTTGCACGACAAAGCTCAGCGAATGTTTCAGGATTATGTAATAAAGCAACAAAGTATTCGCAAACAACAGCATAATCTTGAGTTGCTTATGGTAACAACTAAAAACGATGCCGAGTTAATAGCTAGTAAAAATAGATTCTAAATTTTTTAATTTTTTTAAAGTAAATTGTGAATATTTTAAGATGCGCCAAAATTATCAGACATAAATGAGCCAGACATAGACGCATTTTTTGCTCATAGATCAAAACCAGTTCAATTTGAAGCAAAATACCGGCATAAAAAAATGATTTGGAAAAGCAAGGCTAAATGGTATGAATTGCTTGATGAATCTGATAGTGATGATGAATTTGCAGATGATAATAGTTTGATTAATGAAAAGTTGGATCAAATAAATCCATTAGATCCTTTTCACATAAATAATCCTTGTGATAATAAATCTGGTAAAGGTATAACCAAAAAAGAAAAATTAAAACTCAAAACAAATAACATTAAACATCTAACTAACAATTTTCCTTACTTACAAAAAATTCTTGATGACTAGAAAATTTTTTTTAATCATTGCATTTTTACTAAAATTTTTTCGTAAATATTTAAAAAATAAAATAAATTTTTCTTTTTTGTTTATTGTTTATTAATTATTTGTAAATACATATTTCAATTGATACCTTAAAAATCAAAAAAATCCTATATTATTCAATTAGCAAAGTAAACATGACTTCATTAATATTTAAATAATTCTAAATTTTTTTATATTTTGAATAAAACATGGTTAAATTTTGATGAATTTATAGAAAATGAAGCATGATTAATGAAGCTGTAACTGTTTTATTTTTAAATATCGTATTATAGATCAAGTGTTTCAATGATAAGCTTAGAATTTTGTTAAACAATTTATCTAAAATAAATGTAAAAATACTACTAGAGCTAGTTATTAATTAAATTAATTTTATAATTTCTAAAAACTTTCAAAAAAAATATTTCATTACATTCCAATTTTTATGATTAGATTTAAAAAAGGATAAAAATATTTTTGATAAATATTTTTTAGGACAGAAAAAAATTAAATAGGATAAAGTATTTCCAAAAAAAAACTCTATTTAAAGTTTATTTTAGCTGCTTTTTGACGGAAAATCTTTTAATAAGGTCACTATTTTTAAAGATTAGATTTCTTGAAAAACAAAAAACAAGATTTTTGACAGAAAATTTTATTTTAAATGAAATTTAAGACTTTATTTTTATCTCTTTTAAATATATTCAAAAGTGTTTCGAGCATTTTTATTCTAGAAATTAATTGATTGAAAACAATTTAGATTCTCTAAAATTAATTATTGAACTAGACAACACTATTTATAAGCACAATTATTTGAATGATTTAGAATATTTCATTTTTATTAAGTAGTGTTAAAGACATAGATTTTTTTCTAAAAAGCTAAGAACTTAATACTCAAGCGATTGAAAAAAGAGTCTCTCACAGAAAACTTAAAATTATAAAAAAAAGAAACAGAATAAAAAGTTTTATTTTCAAACGTAGCTTGGCAACTTTAGTTTCGTTGTTTTACATTTTAATTTTAATTATGAAACTGTTTGAAAGAAAGAGTACAGAAAAATCGCTACTTGCTTAAATTTGCTGGTAAGAAAAAAGCAAAATCTTAATAAATAAAAAATGTCCTCGATAAAAGTTGGCAAAATTAATTCTTTGGATGATAGAGATGTAAATATAATCGACGGAACTTATGTCAAAGTGCCAGACCAACATATTCTTGATCCAAGTAAAAACATTGGATTAAGAGAATTCAATAGTGGAGTTTTGATACACAATTGGTATGAAGAAAGACATCCAGTATGCTTAAATTTGTTCAAAGCTTAATTTTTTAAATTTTTTTATTAGGTCGAAAAAAAAGAACTTCCCAAGAACTCAACTTATAGCTACGATTACAAACCATTTCCGGGAGCCAAACCAGATGTGATAGTCAGAAGAAACATGACCCGAATATCAGAAGGAGTAGGAAATAGAAATCTTATTGGAATGCATGACACTGATTCTGCAAAAAATATGATCACTATGTAAATGCTTTAGTAGAAATTAAATTTTTGAAGTTTTTTATATTAATAGATATGATGAAACAATAAACAAAAGACAAAGACCTGGACCTGTTATACCTCACGGTCAGCAATTTCCATATAAACGAGAATGGAAAATTATTAATGATAAATGGGTACCAGAAAAAATAGACTATCCACTACAAGGTATGGTAGAAAAAAAATATAGATTTTATTTAAATTGTTTGATATTAAGATGCGCCCACTTCTTGGGGTTTGGTAAACAAAAAGAGAAATGAAAAATATTTGGAAGACGACAAATATCGAAATCAAATTCCAAATGTTTCAGAATATGCCGATAGATACCAAAAGCATTCAAATGATTCTTATTTGCAAAAGACTGTTTATGCTGTGCCCAAAAACATTTCAGCCAGTTTTAACAATTTAAATCTCACATTGAATAACTTGCCAAAATGGCGATCAACAAATGGATCTCTTAGAGAACCTCAAGCTAGAGACGTTTTAGATACTGTTTATAGTGATATGCTTGTAAGATCAGCAAAAGCACCGAGAACTTTTTATTATCTTGGCAAAGTTCCCACTAATGGTGCATTAGATGTTTACAGTATGAAAAATTATGAAACTTTAACCCCAGTACATGAGCCAGCAAATATTATTAAAACTGATCCAGCCGAAAAAGCTAATCAAATCACAGACTTGTCAACTTTGAATAATTAAGAATCATGTATTTAAAATTTTTAAAATTAAAATTTAATTTAATTTTTATTCTCTTTTTTTTCCAATAAAATAGATAAAAAAAATATTATCAATTTTATCTTGAGTCAATGAGATAATTTGCGAGCTTTTCTGGTAATCAAATAAGTTTGAATAATATTTAAATTATCTCACTAAAAATTATTGACTCCACATAATTTTTCAAAACACATAATTTTTTGACCGATCAATAAGATTGTTTTATTTATTATTAGAATTTAGTCTGCGAAAATTAAAGTAGAATTCTTAAAAATTCTATGATTTTTATATTGAATACACACAAGAATTTTAGGTGTATAATAAATATATTTTGTTGTAAATATTTAGATTCACCAAATTATCTAGGTAATAATACGTAAGATAAAACTTTATCAAATTTTATAATGTAAAAATATTTAATAAATAAAATTGTTTTTTATTTTTTGAAAATAAAAGTTAGAAAAATCAATTAATTTTTCTAAAATGAAAATTAGGATTAGATGAATCTGAGTAGTAGTAGTAGTAGTAGTAAGACCGCGTGGCGAGATAACTCGCAGGGATGCCCCTCAAAGCGGTCGTCTTAATTGATAATGGTCGTATTTAATTTTAAAGGAGTCCACGGTCTCAGTTGCGACTATGTCGTCAGGCAGTTCGTTCCATACATTAGCTATCCGATTGATGAAGAAGTTGTGTCTTTGCTGACAAGATGCCACGATCTCGCGCCGTAGTTGACTTCTCTTCGTGTCTCTCGCAGCCGACCAATTTGGCTCGTTGTGCCACGTTATGTCATCTTTGCTCCTGCTGACTTTGTATAGTTGGATTAAGTCACCACGTTGTCGTCTTGTCTCCAAGGATGTAAGACCCATCCGCTCAAGTCTGTTCTCGTACTCCATGCCTTTCAAGGCAGTGGGAACTCTCGTTACTCTTCTCTGAACTTTCTCAAGGGTGTTTATATCTCTCCTGAGGTACGGGTTCCAAGCCGACACTGAAAACTCCAGATGCGGACGAATGTAGGTGCGATAGAGTGAGGCCCACAGTTCTACATCCCTAGATACGAATGTGTTTTTTAGCATTCCTAGAACTTGGTTAGCTTTTGATGCGGCTTGAGCGGACTGTGAGCTGAACTTAAAATTAGGCGTATAAGACCTGGTTTTTGCTACATGCTCGTTGCTAACGTATTGTATTTCGTATTTCATCAATTATAAGAAAGTAGAGTTGTTTAAAAGTCACAAGTCTCAAGTCAAGTCCAAAGACTTTAATTTTTTTTTTAAAAAAAGTTCGAGTCAAAATATTTTATCTTTTAAAATTTTTTAAATTAAACTCAGCCAAATAAAAAGTATCGGGAATCTATCAGTCAGAATCAAGGTCAATTAAATGATATTTTTGTCGTGGTAGTTATTATTGAAGCAAAGAAAAGTTTTGGACTTTTGAAAAAAATTTTAAAAAAAAGTCCAAGTACTTTTTTTTTGGGACTTTTAAACAACTCAATAAGAAAGTTCGGTCATCAAAGGATTTCTTCTATTCCAAAAATTTTCACTCCAAAAATGTGACTCAATTATATGAAATTTATCGCTATCTTTTTCTTCTATTAGAAACAAGAAAATGCATGTTTTACATGAGACACGATTCGCAAATTTTCTCATAAATGAGACACATTTTTTGTAGTAAAATAACTCAAATAAAGAGTGATTTTTAACTGAAATAGTATCAAGTTACTTCTATTTGAGGAAATACGGTAGTAGTTAGGATTAAACCCTAAATACTACAACCCTATTGCAGTAAATTAGAGTTTCTTGAGCCATTTATCAAGGTTAATTTTGAAGTTATTTATTGATTCAAAATCCAAACATATTAATGCATCTGTAATATTATCTGATCTGATATTATCAGCATGACTTAAACTCTCTAAATCACTAATATTTTCAGCTTTATTTTCATTAGGATTTCAAAGTTCAACTCGTCGCTAAAAATAACTTTAGCCAAATCTTTGTCCTTCCAATTAAGTCTTGCTTTTCACCACTTGTACCGTTTTGTTCTATCTATCACAGTTAGAAGCGACTTTTTACCGGTGGAATAAGACTCAATACCTTTCTTTGCAAGAACTTTTTGGACCGTTTCTCTACTTATCTTATGTTCTTTGAATTTCGAATTAAAGTCTGTAGCGACTTGTCTATAGTTCGTTGTAGGGTCTTTTCGGACCAATCTAAAAAAATGGGAAACATCACGATTTGATAGTTTTGATAACATCAAGATAGTTTTAGACCGTCTCCCGCAGTCTCCAAAGCTGTTCAACCTAGATGTCGCTTGGAAATTTTGTTTGGTTGTATTTACTCATTTTTGCGAAACTGCAACTAACTCAGCTATTTCTCTTTAAGTCTTTGTCGCTGACTTTTTTTTGGCAAATTTTTGGTAGTCTTTCTTTGATGAGATCAAGTAATAAGCTGATTGTCGCAATTTATGCCAAGCATGGTCTCAAATTAAAGATAATCAAGTCTTTTAGCATTTTCGGTAAAAAAATCAATCAATACATGGGATATCCGATTTTTATCTTGATTAAAAAGCTTGATTCTAGCTTTTTGTGCTAAATTTTCTTTCTTTAAAAGATAGTTACATATTATTGAAGTTAATTAATAAAGAGACTTTTATCTTTAAGCTTAGTTGATTAAAGTGTTATAATTGATTCAAAAGTAGAAAAATGAGTTTAAATTATATACCTAATTCAAGCATAAAAAATTTTAATTCAACGATGATTTTAATTGTAAAAAATAATTTTTTTTATATTTTACAGTTTGATTCTTACGTTTTGTGATATACTGTATGCTCAATGTACTAACTTTATCTTCTGCAATATCCTCAAGTTTTACAGCACTATTGATTTTTAAGTGTACCCGAGTGCATTTCTATGATTTTTTTTGCATGATTCCATTATCCTTCTATCTTATTGGTAAAAGCACCATTAACCAGACAAAAAAAATTAAATTTATGATTAATTGTCATATACTTAAAGTTTATTAGTGAAGTAATTCGGTTGTTAGATGACCGTCATAAGTATCACTAATGATAGCTGTGCCTTTCTCAACATGATCATACAAAATTTTTAGCAAAGTAAAAACCTTTACTGTCTTCTAAAATTTTTGCCTTTCTTCTTTGAACCATCTTGATTTAAGAAATATCTTTTTCATGAAATGTACACCATGAACTTATGGAAACTCTCAATGAGGTCTTACTAGTGCTTTTTAAAGCATTCTCAATCTATCATTGTTTAAATTCCTGAAACTTTTAGCCCAAAATACGATTTCCATGACTGATGTAATATTTTACTTGGTTTATCCACTTCAAGTCATTTTGAATATAAATACCAAGATCTCTTTTTCAAGAATTTTTATTTGACATATATTATACATTAATATTGACATGGATGAACCCAAAAAAAATCTGCTATTTGCCTTGGTCATGTTTAATAAAGTTATATACACCATTTTAAAGATTTTCGCTTCAAATTTAAACTTAAACAGTTTAAAAATAGAAAAATTTAGATAGCTTTTATTTAGTTTAATTATACATGCTAGGAAAAATACATAAGAGTTATAACAATAATCAAAATAAGGTAGGATAAATGTTTTGAAAAACTGTATTTTGGCAGAAGTTTACAAAAAAGAAGAGTCGTTTAATGCTAAATAATTTTTTATTTACAGTAAGATTCTGCAAGCTGGTTTAGAGAAATTTTTAGACTTAATAAACTGATTTAATTGAAAGTCTTTTAATTTTAGTATTTGAATTCCACATAAGTTTATTGTTTCAGGGACAATTAGGATTAGGAAAAAGAAGAAGACCTAAAGCTTTAACAGACCCTTCAGTAACTGCTAATTTTAGAGATACATGTTTTGAATTTTTTTTTCAAATAACGAACTTTTTATGATCTAATTGGAAATTAAGCACAAAGTTAATTTATTCTCTAGCAAGATTTAAATCACTAAGGTATTCATAAGCAGCCGTTTGACATATTAAAAATAAACAAAATTATAAAAAATTGAATAGAATTATTGATTTTATTGTTTTTGAAAAAAAAAATTTAATTTCTTTGCGATTAATTTCTTTTTAGAAATTTTTAATTTCTAAAAATTTCAAAAAGTAAAATAGTTCAGATTTTGAATCCAAACATAGATAAATTAAATCTAAAAATTGAAGGCTGAAAACTTCAACTATTAACTCTTGATCACAAATGAATTTAATAATTTTCATTAAAATATTCTTTAAAAATTTTATTTAGATGAAGTGTTAATCAGTCAATATGATAACAATGACAAATTGACAGTCAGACCAGATCAGCGGGGAAAAATTCTTGGTAAAAATAAAAAAATTGCCAAAATTTTCGAATTTTTTTTTCTAAAAAATTTTCAAAAATTGCATATTTAGACACTTTTCAAAAGGTGCTGGTGACCTAGATTTTTCCGGAACCCAAAGTAACGAGGCAGTTATGCAAAGTACTCTAAATTTCTTTGCTCTTGGCTTTTTCAGATCGAAAAAAGCTTAAGAATTGACAAAGTTATGTCACTTGAAAGCAGAGGACTCTGATCAAAATTGCAAGTTTTCAGATCTTTGCAAATCAATCAAATTAGAAGCTAATTTAGAAGCTAGAGGAGTGACCAGCAGCTCAAATTCAAGAGCTCGAGGTCCTCTCCAAAATTTTTCTAAAAGAGAAATGATGTAAAATTTGAAAAATCTTCTTGAATTTAGAAATTAGAAAATCTCAAAAAACCGCTTATCTGGTCTAACCATTTTTTGATTTTTTATGCAATATTTTTTATGAAAATATATTTTTATTTTGGAAAGTTTTTTTTTATTTTTTATAAAATATTCAAAAAATATGTATGTTAAATTATGATGCGGATTCAATAATAAAGTTTAGAAAGTTCTTTTCTAGATAAATCATATTTTAAATATTTTAAATTAAAAAATACGTTTAAATAAGTTTAAGATTTAAAAAACACTTAAAATGCAAATCAATTTGGTAATAAAAATAAAAATTTTTATTATAATAAAAAAATTTATTTGATCTTTTAAATTAATTTATTAAAAAAATCATATATTTCTATAAAATCATATATTTCTTGAATAAAATAAATTTATACTATAATTTACCTAAATTTTTAGCTATTTAAAATTAATCATTCAAACAACTTAATGTAATTTTAAAAAAAATTATTTAAATTTTATTCTAAAAAACAAATAAAAATCAAAAATTTTAAATTAAATTTAAAATAAATTTTTATAACTATCCAGTATTTTAGCGATTAATTTTTAAAATGAGCTTAATTTATTATTTTTGCAATATTCAAATAATGTTCCAGAAATTCAAAAATTAATTGCTATCTGAATTTCTAATTTTTGACTTTAAATTTGTAATCTACGTCCTGTGAAACCTAAATTTTAATATTTTTTGGGAGGTTCAAAAAAAATATTATTTTAAATAAAATAATTTTAATTTAAATTAAATAGCATGATTTTAATAATAATAATAAGCTACGACAAGCAGGCTTGCGAAGACGTCTAATTAGGTAGCTAGATGCAGAGAAATTTTGCTACATGCACAAATACATTAATGGTTATCTATCATTTATTAAGCTAAAATTTTTAATAATAAAAATTGGCACACCCATTTTTTTAAAGTAGAAAATTTTATTATATTTCGGATTATATATAACTTTAAAAAATATTTAATAACTACAACATTTTAAAAAAATAGTTTTTTTATACCTCTGGGTATATAGTTTAATTTTTTTGAACTTCCAGAAAATAATTAAATTTAGGGGTACTCAAGACATAGATGACGAAAGTCAAAAATAAAAAATTCAGATAGTCTTTAAGCTTTGAATTTCTGGAACTTAATTTTTCAATTTTTTTCAATACATAATATCAATCTTAAAAAAGTCAAAAATGAAGTTTCTAATTATCCGATTTATACAATGATTTTAGACCCCATTTAATTATGAACTACGGTTTTAGTAGAGAAACTTTTTAATTATATATTATTCAATAAACAAAGTTTCAAATTTCTAAGAATTTAAATATAAAGCTAATTTAATTGAAAAAATATTGAACAAATAGAATCAAAAATAAACCTTATTTTCAACCCAACTTCCGTTCATCTCTTTATCTAGCATTACTTTAATTTAGTCAAAATTTTTTGCCATAATCTTATTATTTTAGAGCTTGAATTGAAACAAATTTGCAGTGTTTTTTGAAAAACAAAGCCTTCTAAAAACCAGTTAATGGTTTACATCTATTCAAATAATTTTAAGGCTTTTTAAAAAAAAAAAAAAGCTTAGATCTTGAAAACAAAAATTAATAAATTTAAAGCTCACATTTTAGCTTGCATAGTAGAGTAAATAATTAAAATAATGGAATGAAACTTTTGAAATTAAAATTAAAAATTTAGAAATTAGTAAACAAAAATTTTGCCATTCCAACAATGCTTCTAATTTCCACTATTGTGCATTCTAAATAGCTTATTTCCGTCTCGGCTATGGCGAAAAAAACTTCAACCATGAGAGCCAAAAGTTATGCTTCTCAAGATAAAAATCAAGCAATTATGCAAAAACAAAATTGGCTTTGGCAAGTTAGTATAATGCTTAAGAAAAAAAAAATCCAGGCTATCATGGTTTGATTTAAAATGCCAAGCTAAGCCATTTGAATAAAAAAAAAATCTCAGTTTCATTTTTTAAACTGAACTAGCTTGTAGATTCATATCAACACATGAAAAAACGCTCTAGCATTAAATGTGCTTAAAAAGCATTTTTGCACACTAATTGCAACAATGTAATAATTTCAGCCACGTTTTTAAATCGACAATTTTGCATTTAAATACCTTTCGATTTTACTACTAAAAAATTAAAATTAAATTTAGAAAATTTGAAAATATTATTAATTTAGTTAAAACTAAAGAAAAAAAATTAATCAAAATGAGCAAACCAGCATACAAAGTAGCAGATATCAACTTGGCCGAATGGGGCCGTCGTGAGATCGAGTTGTCCGAATACGAAATGCCAGGCTTGATGGCCATGAGAAAGAAATACGGTCCAATGAAGATCTTGAAGGGAGCCCGCATTGCCGGCTGCTTGCACATGACCATTCAAACCGCTGTCTTGATCGAGACCCTAGTCGAACTAGGAGCCGAAGTAACCTGGTCAAGCTGCAACATTTTCTCCACCCAAGACCACGCCGCTGCCGCCATTGCCAAAGCCGGTATCCCAGTCTATGCCTGGAAAGGAGAGACCGAAGAAGAGTACGAATGGTGCATTGAGCAAACCCTCATCTTCCCAGACGGTCAACCATTGAACATGATTCTTGATGACGGTGGTGACTTGACCAATTTGGTTCATCAAAAATACCCTCAATTTTTGACCGGAATCAAAGGTGTTTCTGAAGAGACCACCACTGGCGTTCACAACTTGTACAAAATGTTGAAAGACAACAAGCTTAGAATACCAGCCATCAATGTAAATGATTCAGTTACCAAGAGCAAATTTGACAATTTGTACGGCTGCAGAGAATCATTGATCGATGGTATTAAACGTGCCACTGATATTATGTTGGCTGGCAAAGTAGCTGTAGTTGCCGGTTATGGTGATGTTGGCAAAGGATGCGCTCATGCTTTGAAATCATTCGGTGCTAGAGTAATTGTCACCGAAATTGATCCAATCAATGCTTTGCAAGCTTCAATGGAAGGATACGAAGTAACTACCATGGAAGAAGCTGCTCCAAAAGGCCGCATTTTTGTCACCACTACTGGATGCAAAAGTATCATCACTCCAGCTCATATGGAAAATATGCACGACAATGCCATTTTGTGCAACATTGGTCACTTTGATTGTGAATTGGATGTTGATTGGTTGAACACAAACTGTGTCCAAAAGACCACCATTAAACCACAAGTCGACAGATACAGACTAAAGAATGGTCGTCACTTGATCGTTTTGGCCGAAGGTAGATTGGTCAATTTGGGTTGTGCCCATGGTCACCCAAGTTTTGTCATGAGCAATTCATTTACCAATCAAGTATTGGCTCAAATCGAACTCTGGACCAAGGCCGGTCAAATACCACTTGGTGTTCACATTTTACCAAAGAAATTAGACGAAGAAGTAGCTCTTTCTCATTTGGACCATTTGGATGTCAAGTTGACCAAACTCAACCAAGATCAAGCTGCCTATTTGGGCATTCCAGTCGAAGGTCCATTCAAACCAGACCACTATCGTTATTAAATTTATTTTAGACTTTTATTTTAAAATTTTTAGCTTTGTTTTTTTTTTTTGAATTTTAAAAACTTAGTTTTTAGTATGCTATTATCACAACAATAATAATATTAATAAAATACTATATGAAATTTTAATTTTCGAGTTTTTCTCTATTTTAATTATTATGTATGCTCATATTGATACTTTTTTTGTACTTGAAAAAAACAATTGAATCAATTTTTCTAATTTTTAATGGTTTAACACATCTATCAATGGTCTAGCTGGAATGGTATTGTTATTAAAAGAAGCCGACTTCATCCTGATGTTGTTCTAGCAAAGTCAAAAAATGCATTTTAGAAGGAGCCTGAAGATTTTGGAAAAAAGAAAATATTTTTTAAATAAAAAAGAATACTGGAGAGTTGAAGAAAAAATTTTTATCAAAGTCGGTAATTGTCCTTTGACTTGATGATTTACGCACTAGTCTGTCACCAACTCAGGTTTAGATTAGCGTCTAAAAATTGATTTAGTCGAGGAAATATCAAGCAAATTATTCATCAAATTTGCTCTTAAAGACAAAATCATCGACAAATCAACCAAGATTTTCTTAAATAGAACAGTACGTGGAGCTTCCTTTATTCTGGATCTGAAAATACAAGATAGTATGGCATGACAGCAAGACAGTGAAAATGTGAAAAAACCTACAAGAGAAAATGAATATCCAGAAAAAATGGTTAGAAATCCGAGAAGCCTACTGAAAAACAGCAGAAGAGGTTCTCGGATTTGTTAAGCAAAATAGAAAAAGATGAATATCCGATGAGACTTGGGCACTAATAGCTGAAAAAGGGGATTAATGAAATCAAGAGAATAGCCAGCTCAAAAGGAGACTGACAAATGTTACACAAGATCACTGAAAAGATATGTGGCTCTTCACAGATAAGAACAAAGTTAGTAAAAGACAAACAAGGTCGGATACTAACAACTGAGAGAGAGCAGGAACAAAGATGGGTTGAACATTTTAGAGAGGTTCTAAACTGCAACATTATGTTATCATTTTATTTGGGATAATTAAAAGAATTCTTTTTTTTTTATTATTTTATATTTTTATTTTATTAACAATAAAACAACAAATACAAAAACTACAATAATAACAATTATAAGTTGAGGCCTAACTTTGGGTTTTATTTTATTTTTTGGAAATATTCGAATAAGACGAATAATATAAAATTAAATACAACTATTTATAGTGGAAAGAATTAATTAAAAATATAAAGAAAGAAATCCGATAATAAAAAAGAATTAAGGTTGAAACGCAATGGTCAGTCTAGTGAAAGTTAAATTAAATTAAAATAAAAATATTTAATTAAGTTTAATATCACGAAAAGCTAAATTAAAATATTAATTTAAAGAGAGTAAGAGATCATTGTCACATCTTAATGAGAATAAAAAATGCTTTGGATGCAAGGGAATTAATCAAAACATAGAAAAATTCAAGTATCTTTGTAAGAATATTAGTTAAATTTTGAAAATTATTTTAAAAAAAAAGATTAAATTAAAAGAGAATAAAGAAAAATAATCAAAAAATCAAAAAGCTTATCAATAAACAGTAATCAATTTTCTATATTAAAGATCCAAGATTTAGCTAACAAAGCTTAGCCAATTGGACTCGAAATTAATTAAAAGAAAAGACCCTATAATCCACAAGGATATTATAAGGAAAAAAAAATGCACTATATTCTTGATTTTTCAACGTTTAAAAACAAAAAAATATTTAATCATTTAATGAAATTATTTTTCTCTGTTTTGATTTTGAACATTTAATTCAAAGTTAATTAATTTTCTATTCTATGTTATGTTATGATACACAGCCGGATGCAATGGTTAGAGAAGAACAAGCAGGATTTAGACAAGGAAGAGGTTTTATAGATCAGATATTTACTCTTAGGAATATTATAGTACAAAGTTTGGAAAGGAATAGCCCCTTGTATCTTAACTTCATTGGCTTCAATAAATCCTTTGATAGCATACACAGATAAACCTTACGGGCCATATTAAGATCTTACGACTTACCACAGAAGATAGTTAACTTAATAAAACTCTTCTACGAGAAATATGAGTGTAACTTGATTCTGGAAAAAGGACAATCTGATAGCTTTTAAGTGTGTACAGGAGTCAGACAAGGGTGCGTTCTCTCCCCAGCACTTTTCTTTATAATGGTTGACTATATTATGAAGAAAACAACTACCAGTGCTAGGGGTATACTCTGGGGATTAACAACTTAGAGCTAATATCAAATAAGGAAGCATATATGCATATGGAGACCCAAGATTTGGTAAAAAACGCGAGACCAACTGGACTCGAAATTAATGGAGCCAAAACAAAAATAATGTACATAAACGCCAATTTGGATATTCCGATCATCATTGATGGTTCACATATAGAATGTATAAGTGAATTCACATATCTAGGAAGCACTATCAGTAAGAAGATGGGAACACATAGAGACATTAATAAGACAAAAATTAGACAAAATACTGCCGAATCTTGTCTAGGTACCTTAAAAAATGAAAACTCAATCCTAACCCAAACCTGATAAATGATATTATTATTTATATTATACATATATTATATTATTATTATAAAGTCTGTTACGGTATAAAAATAACCATTAAATTAAGTTTATCAATATTTTCAACTTATCTATATTTTATCTTTATGCTTTTATAAATCATTAATCATAAGCTTTTATAAATCATGACCGATAATCTATTTTATTTTGCTTTTTATTATTAATGGCTCTTTTTATTTAAAACTGCTAAATAAAAATACAGTATAAGTGGAAATAACTTGTCCTTATTATAATAAATATTCTAATAAACGTTTATTAAACACAATCTTGTCTTTGTCTTCACTATCTCTCCTCTGAAGCTAATCTAAGGACTTCCGACTAAATTCCCTAGACTAACAAGTCTAACTCACATTGGCAATTATATTATAAAAATTAAAAAAATAAAATAATAAATAATTTCAACAAAATAAACTTTCAGACATTACTTTATGAAAAAGGCACTATATCATAATATAGATTGTCTATATAGACACAAATTATAAAGACTTAGACTTCAATATTGAATTAATAATGTAGACTACCTTTTCTATATAGAAACATGAGGAATTTTTAAAAGTTTTATTTCGATTTAATTTTTTAATTAATAAAAAAAAATAAAAATATGAATACAATTTTATATTTAAAAAATATTTCATATAATCTTGATTTTATATTTAAAAATAATAAAATAATATTAGCTCCATTCACTCTGCCATAATTTTCTATCAAAATTTACGCGGCCAGCTGACAGACCGACCGTGTGGAGACCAGCCAACTATCGGCCATAATTAAAACTGACCGTGTGGTGGCTGGCCACTTGAAAGACCGTTGAACGGCCGACCGTGTGCAGACCGTCCGGCCACAAAACGGTCCAAAAAAACGTTTTAGTAAGATGTGTGAAAAATTAAAAGGCATTAAAAGTAACATTTTTTTAACTTAAATTTTGTACTAGTTAATTTAAACTAGTACAAAATTTAAGTTAAAAAAATTGCCTTTTGGTGGTTCAAGTACGGCGGCGGTCGGCCGGCCGAAGTTGACCGTGCCCCAACACTACAAGAGATTATCTTTAAAAATTTTTTAGGTTTTCGAGAGTATTTTTCACCATTCTTAACTTGATTTAAATTAACCTCAGTCCAGTGTTGCTCTTTTTTAAAATGAAAAATATCTTATTTACTGTTGGGTGAAATTTTATTGACAGAACAAATAACTTATGTCATGCTTCTAAAGAATGTAAACAAAGAAAACATTAATTGACTATATAATTAATTAATTTCGATCTTTTTTCTAATCTTTAGTACAGTACCAAACACTAGTTTTTTAATTTTAAATCAATTTTAAATCGACAAAAATCTTTTTTTTTTTTTAATTTTAAGAGACGTACCAAAAGTCAAACCTCTAGTTTTAGACCATGTAATAAAAATTGAATATTCGATTTAAACACAGTGTTTATTTTAGATTTTTGGGTTTAGTTACAAGTAACTAAATGAGAGTAAGTTATAACATGGGCGAGATGGTACTTGTTACATGTAACAACTTTAAAAATCCGATTTAGTTACATGTACTAAGTTTCGAGAATTTACGGTAGAATCTGTTCTACATTTTTTATTATATGATCTTTGTCTTTTTATTCTGCTAAATAAATGAGTCTTTATAAATTTGTCTTTATTTTTTTAGTCTATGTCTATAAAAAAAATAGTCTATATTTTGATATACTCCCATAAAAATTACTACAATTTATAAAAAAAAATACTAATTTAAATTAATTTATTATGATTAAATTTTTTCTTAAAACTAGAGAAAATCGAATACCAATCATTAACTAAGTTTAAAATAAAATTAAAAAATAATTGTGAAAATAATAAAAAATTAAAAAAAATTGCTCTTTTTTATTTGATTTTTTTTTCAAAATTTTATAGCTTAGCTTTGATATGTTGCGCTGGACTTTGTTCATTTTCATCCGGATTTTCACTTGGAATAATGTTGCCCGATGCAAATACATTTTGAGGATCGATATAGCTCTTTACTGCCTTAATCATGCCAATTCCGTGCTCGCCAATAGTTTGGTTCATCCACCTTCGTCTAATTTTGCCAACTCCATGATGATGACTTAGCGAGCCTCCACTAGCGATTATTTCGTCTCTTGCAGCGGCCTCAATTTCATTATAAACCTTGACTGGATCGGACAAGCCATAATAATTAATAGCAAAATAGAAATAGATACAAGCACCTGCATCATATACTTGTGTTACTCTGGCCGATGAATAAATCGGATATTGAACACCGGCATTTTTGCACGAACGCTCAAGACATTTTTTGACATTTTTTATCAAATCGGACACCCGGTCCCACGGTGCCGAAGTTTCAAAAGATTCAGCTATCACATAATAATCAAAGCCGAGGTCTCTCAAATAAGCGATAGCGAACGTTAGCATGTAGCCTTTTTCACCATTTTCTTCTCCAGCCGGCAGACCTCCAAACTGCTTGGCTATTGAGTATATTTTATTCTCATGCGCCAACACATCTTCCTTATCACCTTCGAACACCAAAGTTGCTGCACATATTTGACTTGGATCAAAACCTTTTATTTTTGTTATATATAGCTTTTTCAGTCCATCGACAAAGCTTTGCAGCATTGAACTCGTCTCTGACTTGAGTGCTTGACCAAATGAAAATTGTTCATTATCAAGCAAGCGAAGAGAAGCTGGTGCGCACTTTAAACGTGCCACTTCGCGCATAAATTTAATTCCTAAAAATAAATAAATTTTAAAATTTAAATTTTTAATTTTTTATTTTTTTTTTTTTTTATTTTTTTTAAGTACCGTCATCAAATGTGGGAAAAGCAACCGAGCCATATTTTCGGCATTTAGGCAAAGGTCTAATTTTTAAAGTAGCATCAACAATTACGCCAAGAGTTCCCTCTGATCCGAGCACAAAATGGTGAATGTCCGGTCCATTGCTAATACGTGGAACTAGACAATTTTTGGACAATGTTCCCTTGGGAGTCACAATGGTCAAGTGAACAAGAAGATCTTCAATATTTCCATATTGATTTTTTTTCATACCGGATGCTCTAGTAGCCACCCATCCTCCCAAAGTGCTGAATTCCATGGAGTCCGGCTCGTGGCCTGTGCAGTAACCTTTTTCTCCCAGCTGTCTTTCCAATTCTTGGCCATTCATTCCACTTTGTATTCTAGCAGTCAAATTTTTTTCATCAACCCATAAAATTTTATTCAGCATACAAGTATCCAAACTAATAATCATTCGATTTTCATTTTTTGGACATAACAGAGCCCATGTGACACTGGTACCACCTCCGTATGGAATTATAGCACAATCGTGCTCACTGGCCAATTTGACTATTTGCTCGACATGTTCTTGACTCTCGGGCCATACAACTATGTCCGGTATGCGCTCAAATTTTCCGTAGCGCAGTATGAATAGCTCGTCCATGGTGTGACCATGAGCTCGAAAGAGTCTGTCATGTGCGTCCTCAGAAAAGGATATATTTGTTTTTTTCAATTCGAATAGGAAATTTTCATTTATGACTGCTTTTGGAAGTTGATCGGCACTTAGCTCTGGTTGAGCGGGCGACTTTCGGTCCATACTAGCGCCTATGACGCCTATGAACCAGTCTTTTAGAAGAGGCAGCTTTTGACCGGATATTTTGTATCTGTCGCCAGTTACCTCGCACATGCTGTGACCATCGAATTGAAATTTCGAGTCCTTGTATCCCCAGCCATTCCATTTGAGCAGGTCTTGTCTGCGCTTTGGAATAATTGTTTGTTTAGCTGCTCGTGGATCGTTCGAACTCATTTTTTTTTTTCAAAAAAAAAAAATTATTTTGTCTAAAATTTATTACACAACTCAAAGTTTAAAAAAAATATATATTTTTTTTTTCTAATGTATATTTGTTATAAGTCTATACTAATAAATTTTTAATTTAAAATTATTATCTTAATTTATTCCTTTATGCAGGAACAGGGGATGGATCAAAGACCGAGAATAATTTATTCGGATAGATACAGTGACGATGATTATGAGTACAGACACGTTATATTGCCCAGCGATTTGGCCAAATTGATACCCAAGGCTCATTTGTTGACCGAGACTGAGTGGAGAAATTTGGGAATTCAGCAATCGCCAGGATGGGTTCACTACATGCACCATCATCCCGGTATTTTGAATAATTAAATTTTCAAATTTGAAATTTATTTATTTGGTTAAGAGCCGCATATTTTACTTTTTAGACGTGAAAGAGATCATCCGTTGCCATCAGACTATGGAAGACATCCTCAAAATGACCCTGATCAAGAAATGATGTTGATAAACTAAAAAATTTAAATAGTTAATATTAATTATTATTGAGAAAATTTTATTTAAAATTTAAAAGAAATTATATATTGCTTGGCAACAATAATGTGTGACCAAGAATTTAAATTTTTTGTTGTTTTCTATACAATTTTTAAAAAATTTTTATAATGAGATACTTCGATTTATTTTGTCTGATTTTTAAAATTTTTCTTTTAATAAAAAAAAAAACAATAAATTAGTTAATTTTTCTCTTTGTTTTCTATTTTGAAAAGGAAAAAAATATTTTTTTAAATTTTTGAATTTTCTTAGTTGTTAAGAACCATTTTTTTGTTGCACTCATCTATGATTTTTTTTTTTTAATAAAATAAAAAGACATATTTGATTAGTCCTCTTTTTCTTTAATTTTTTCAATGTCATATATTTTCGCTAGTAGCTAATTTCTTTCTTTTTTAAAGGCTAACACAATTAATTGGTAGCTAAGGCAAAATTGATGAGTATAGTGACTCATTAAGTTACTAATTTCACAAAATTAATTTTCATAAGGATGAAATTTTTTAACCCTTATCAGATAAATACTGATAATATCTGATAAATAATGTTCCGAAAAATTAAAAAATTAATCAAATAATTGAATCAGATGAATCATCATCTACCTCGATCATTGCCAGACAAATAAACAATGCCAACAATACAGATGAAGACGTTGTAAACATTGAAGAACCTCTTCCAAAAAAAGGAGGGGGGAAATTTGCAGTATGAATAATACAAGTCGTATGAAACTCTTCAAGAATGTATAAAAGATATAAAAGAAGGGCTTGTAGAAAATAATAAAAAATATAAAAAAATGCTTCAAAAGGACGTCGAAAGAAAGCATTACCAGCGCTAGAGCGAAATTCAATGGGTTCTTTAAATCGAGAATTATCGAGAATTATTTCAAATTCCATCTTGTTCGATGCAAGTTGATACAACTATTAATTGTTTTCAATAGTGTTGAATCAAATCCAAGCTGTTTCAAGTAATAACTATAATGAAAATACACGGAAGAGATGAAAATATCGTCCTAGAAAAATAGATTAAGTTCAAAAAGCCGGTTCAAAGAAAAATTCGAAAAATAATTGTTTGATTAACTTTCCACTTGTTGGGCTAAAAATAAGGAATTAGATACCCTCAAATTATTTTTAAAAAAATAAATAACTTTTCTCAGAAAATCAAAAAAACCAGTGGGAAAAAACCCACTATCAAGTAGACCATTTTGGAAAAAAATAAATAAGTTTAGATCAAAAAAAGGATCAAATTTAATCCCAAATTTGATTTTAAATGACAGGGAATTCAAAACTAATGAAGAAAAGGGAAAATTCTTCGGAGAACTCTTATCTTCAATATTTAGTCCTAATTCTGATTTAATAGATCTTGAAAAAGATTTCGAAATACTTAATTCTAACTCTGAATTCTTTAGAAATTATGGTCAGGTCTCTACTTTACAAGATTCTTTAAATTATAGACCAATTAGTATAACGAGTTGTTTAGGAAAGTTACTGGAACTAATAGTATATTCTAGATTATACAATTTTTTAGAACAAAAATCACTCCTTATCTAGGAGCAGTCTGGATTTAGCAAACACCGGCGAACATCAGATAATCTTTTCTTTTTAATTCAAAAAATTGTAGAATCGTTTAATAGAAAAAAAAAAGTTTGCGGCCTGTTTTTTGATAGGGTTTGGCATGAAGGTTTACTTTTTAAATTGATCAAATTGAATCCACCTCTCTATTTGACTCACTGGATTAGATCCTTTTTAGACTCTAGGACATTTAAGGTAAATGTGAATGATCACTTGAGCGAAGAATATCAAATAACTGCAGGTGTTCCTCAAGGCTCAGTAATTAGTCCTCTTTTATTTAGTATATATATTAATGACATCCCCAAAAGAAAAAAAACAAATAATGAATACTCTCTGCTTTTCGCAGATGATTTAGTGACTTTTTTCATTTATAACAAAAAGAGGAACATTGAAAAAAAATAAAATAAATACACCAACGAACTATAACAATGGCTTATTAAATGGAAAATGAAGATATCAGTTGAAAAGTCGTGTTCAGTAGTCTTTTCTAAATACAAAAAAGAGAGTGATAATCTAAACTTAAAAATTTATGGAAACAGAATAGTGAGCCAAAAAGAAATCAAGTTTCTTGGCATTAAATTTGATTCTAAGTTAAACTTTAATATACTAGTAGACGAAATTAAAGAACGCTGCAATCAAAGGCTAAATATTATTAAGATATTGTCAAACAAAAAATGGGGTCTTAATCAAAATACACTAGGAAATTTATATAAATCTTTAGACGGATCAATTTTAGACTATTCTTTTTCTTGCTTAAATTCATTTTCAGAAAATAATATAAAAAAACTACAAGCAATAGGGGGGAGCTCATCAGTCCATGCATGTTTTAAACCCCTTTCATTAAAAAGTGGTCCCCCATTTTTTAATGAAAGGGGTTTAAAACATGCGCCCCGTACTACAGAGACATTTATAAGATTTTCTCTCCCCTTGCGGGGATCGAACCTTCGACTCTCTGCTTGGATGACTAACACGCAAACCTCTCGGCTATACGGGCTTTTTAAATTTTTTTTCATGAAGCTTCAACTATATAAACTTTTGTCACATGTAAAAACCTATTTCAATATAAACTTTTTAGCTTTTAAACTTTAAAATTTTTTTTTAGCTGATTTATTTTATTTTTTTTTCATCTTATTTTATTAGCTCTATTTTTATTTTTATTTTTTTTTTTTTTTTACTTTATTCTGAAGGAGTTCTTGCTCGGTACAGAAAACAAATAAATAAAAAATGAAGCTATTTGTACTAGTATACAGTATGTCACAAAAAGTTAGAATCAAACTGTAAAATATAAAAAAATTATTTTTTACAATTAAAATTATCATAAAATTAAAAAATTTTATGCTTGAATTAGGTATCTAATTTGATAATATGTAAAAAGTTTTTAATGAAAAAAATTTAGCACAAAAAGTTAGAATCAAGCTTTTTAATCAAAATAAAAATCATATATCCGATGTATTGTTTGATTTTTTATACCAAATATGCTAAAAGACTTGATTATCTTGAATTTGAGACCATGCTTGGCATAAATTGCGACAATTAGCTTATTACTTGATCTCATCAAAGTAAGACTACCAAAAATTTGCAAAAAATAGAGAAAAATGGGCCTAAAAAAGTCAGCGAGCAACAAAGATGGCAAATTATAGGTCTTTTGAAACATCAGACAAAGACTGAAAGAGAAATAGATGAGTTATTTAGTTAGCTACAAAATGAAATCAGAAATTGCACAATACGAGATGATATTGGTAATTATCTATAAACTATCCACCAGCGACCATTTTGTAGCTAATTTGATGAATTTAATGCAAAATTTTTAGTTGGACCATAAGACCTAGTTTTGACTATACGAAAGAGAATCAAGAATTATCTTGACCCTTTTTATTTTTTCCAAAGCTAGAATTGAAATCATCAGATGAAAATAAGGATCCCAAAAGCCTTATGACCAATCGTCTTTTGGTGATGGCATGGAATAACAATCACACTCAACACTTACACTTAGAAACTTTAAAAAAAATTAAGTGAAATACTAAATCTCACACGCAGTACACTTAAAAATTTTAAGTATAAATTAAAAAAAAAAAAAATTATCTTTAAAATATAAAAATAAGAATTATGTCAAGTTAATTACGTAAAATCTTCAAATAAGAAAAATTAGACCTAAAATTTATAACAAGTAAGTAAAATTAGTATTTATGCTCCATCAAAAACCAAATAGAGCGTAATATTGTTATTTTGAAAAAAAAAATTTAATTATAAGCTTTAATCAAAAATTTACCTTTTAGGCGCTTTATTTAACATGTCTAAATTAGAGTTTTGATTTGATTTAAAACGAAAATATTCATTTACAGGAAGAGTTTTAAATTTTTTTGATAAATACAAATTTAAGAAAAAATACTCAAAATATTGAAACTCAAAGAATGCAGTGATATGATAATTAAAAAAAAATTTTAATTTTAAATTCTAGTTACATTGAAAATTTATTTAACATTATTTTAATTAACTAAACCTAAGATTTTCGTCCAATATGACACCCCACTTACCTACATTGCTAATATTCCTTTATAAATGTCTAGTATTTACATAGTTATTTATATCTATATTATATCTGTACCGAATCTAAAATTTAGATTTAAAAAACTATCGAAATCAAAATTTTAAAGATTAATTTTTTTCCAATTCATACTTATATTTTTTAAGTGTACTGAGTGTGAGGGTTAGTGTTACACTTAACTTTTTTTAAATGTTAAAGCATGGGCCACTGATTGAAAGTATGCAGTAGTCACAGAAAACATATTATTTTGTTTTTTAATTTTTAAAATATCAATTAGTAAAATTGTTCCTAAAATCAGCTTTTTAATGCATGAAAATGGCTGTGTATTATAATCGCAGACAAAAAAATAGCAAGTTTAAAATAGCTTGTTTAAATAAAATTTAAAAAAATTAGCATAAAACAAAATAGCACCACAATAAAAAAGCATATTTTATAATCGCATATTACAATATAGCATGTATTTAAAGTTCATAATAGCATTTATTTTTTTTTTTTGGAATTATTTAAGTCTCTCAAAAAATTTAAAATGTGTGAAAATACTGATCTTGAGCTTAATCTTATAAGAGGCTATTGCTTTATCGGGATCTTATAGCGCACTACGTCAAATAATCAACTGGACGAAAGATAAAACAAAACCTGATTTTCCTAAAGAGCCACATAATTTAGCATCAGTTGAGTTTCCTGAGTGGCTAGTCAAGTTGAACAACTCAACGGATTTTTTATTTTATGACTCGGGACCAAACGATCCGGAAAGGTTTGTCATCTTTAGTACGGCTGATAATCTAAAAATGCTTTAAGGTAATCAAACATTCTGTGATGGCACATTTGATGTTGCCCCTAAACCATTCTATCAAGTTTATTCTATGCACAGTTTAATCAATGGTAAATGCTTGCCTATGGTTTACGGCTTGTTACCGAATAAGAGTCAAAAAATTTATGAACGCTTTTTGACTAAAATTAAAGAAGCATTAAATACACTGCCTCTTAGTCTTGCATGTGATTTTGAAAAGGTCTTTATGAATGCTGTAGATAAAGTATTTCAAGTCCCAGTTTATGGTTGCTACTTTCATTTTAAACAAAATCTGTTCCGTAAAATTAAAGCGTTACGTTTAACAGAAAAGTATAACGAAGATGGGTCGATACGTCATGAACTAAAGTTACCGCAAGGCTTAGCTTTTTTACCTGAAGAAGACGTTATTTCAGAATTTGAAAAGTTAAAAGCTCGAAAGGTTTTAGTTCCTGAAACAAAATTATTTTATGAATATACTGAGATAAGATACTTATATTGGTCAATTAAAAAAAACTAGATGGCGCAATCCTAAATTGGTTAGAAAACCACCACTTTTTGAAATTAGTTTTTGTAGCGTTAACCACCGAATCAACTCAGATATACCAAAAACGAATAACTTCGTGGAAGCCTGGCATAATGCCTTCACGTCAATGTTAGTGAGCCATCCTCTTGTCTACGAGTTAGTCGATGCATTTAAAAGAGAACAAAAATTGACGTCAAATCGATTGATTAAGTTGAAAACAGGTTTAATCACAAAACGTAAACCAGCCTATGTAATTTTGGACGAGCGTATTCGTAATATGCTAAAGACATATAAAGAAGGTGAAGCCGTAGATATTTTGTCAAATTTAGCTCTTGTATTGAAATACTATCTATATATTTTATTTTGATATGTTTTATTTTGATTGGTTCCCCATGAGAATAACATAATAATGTGTCCTTGTAGAATTGCAAAAAGTTTTTCATTCTTATAAGGTTATAAATTCGTTGCAAAGAGATTATAAAATATAAAGATGTAATTTGATTTTTTGAGATTTTTTTTTTATGATAAATAAAAAAATTATCTTGTTTAATAATTTATTTAAAAATTAAAAATAAAATTTTTTTAAATCCTATTATTCGAATTTAATTAATCGATTAATCGATAGCTTAAATTCTATTTAGTGCTATAAAGAAATGAGTGAAAATTTTCTATTAGAAAAAAAAAAGTACAAATAAATAATCGTAATTGAAGAAAAAAATCTAAATTTCAAATTTTCTTTTTTAAGAAAAACGAGACTAATTGCTTCTTTGAACCAGATGAGATACCGTTTGCTTAAACGAAGCCGGTCAAACACTTTTAAGTCAAAACCGGATTAAAATTAAAACTCTAACCTAAACTCTAATAAACAAAAGTCTTAGAATTCTCTCTTTTTCTCAATATTTACATAACTAACAAGTATGTGTTTCTTGTAAAGACCCAATACCATAAAATACATGTTATTTAAAAAAAAAAATTTCTAAAAAAACTGAACATAAAAATGCAAAAAATTCAGCAATCACTTGCCAAATTTTCATCGTTTTCGTTAGTTTTAAGCTTAAAAATTTTAAGCTTTTGCTCCAGCTCTAATATACGCTTTGACTTGTAAGTTAGTTCATCTTCTAATTTTTTGTTTCGTTCTCTTAAACCATTGCGCTCTTCTAGCAAACGGAAATAGGATTTTTGCAACTAGAAAATAAAAAAATTTAAAAATTTTTCAAATTTTTTTGTAAATTTTTAATTATTTTTTTAGACATGTACATTCATATGTAAAAAGGAAATTAAAAAATTAACAACTTAAGTCTCTTTAATTTTATTTTAAAGTCTGTTTAGACAAAAAATAAAAATCTATAATTTGTGAGAATGAAAATCAAAAAATTAAATTATTTTTTAAAATTCGAATTTGAAAAATTAAAAGTTTTATTAAATCGTTTTGAGGCTCAATTTAAATTGTGTAACTAAATAAATTACAATCAAATAAGAATTTGAATGATTAACTACTCTTTTAATTGTTTGCTTTAAAGAAAAAACTACGTACGAGTTAGAATCAGCAATATATCATGTTAATTTTAATTTTAATTTCCCAAAAAATTTAAATTAAATGATTCACTTAACTAGTGTTCATTAAGAATATTTTTTTTCTATCTATTGTAAATAAAAAATTAAATAAAACTTAAAGTTATATGTTAACTAATTCTAAAAAATTTGTTCCTTTAAACTTTATCTTTTTCGGATCATTTTTTTGAAAGATTCATAGTTCATATTTTTTTTTTAAAAATTGCCTCTAAACTTTTTTTGAAAAAAAATTATTACTTTATTAAATGAGATGATTACTTTATACACTATATTGTTTTCTAATTTTCTTTTTTATTCTTCAACTTGTTTAATTTTTTTCCTTTTTTTTTAAATTAATTTTAAGTAAAAAATATTCGGCCTATATTTCTTTTTTCAGCTAATTTTTCTTTTTACCAGAAAATTTATTCACTTATATTCTAATTATTTTTTTAGAGCTAATTTTTTTTCCCACAAAACAAAAGTGCAAAAACCATTGTGACAATATGCCCAATTTATCCTTGTCTTCCTTTGATTCTAATTTAGAGAGAGATAACAACAGTTCGGAAGTTGATAAATACCAAGTATCTCTACAAGCAAAATGTTTACCTATAGGCACAAATGAAAATGTAATGAACCCAACTCAATCTAACCAAGCCTTTAAAACAATTTCAGAAATGGTTAATGAAAATGAAATTTGTCATTTTATGCTTCACATTTTTGGTCATTTTGTTTTCTAGTGATATAAATAATCTGAATAAATTTTCTAATAAAATTTTTCTGTAAAATTGTAAATTACAGTCAAAGCTCGATTATGTCCCGTCTAAATAATATTCCATCTTGTTTTTATCCCAGAAATTTAACAGAACCGATTTCCCTCAATCTTTTTCATTATCCCATGTTTTAAATTTTTATCTATTTATTTAAATAGTTTTAGGGAATACCCCAGGCAGCTCAGAATGGATCAGAGTCCTTCTTATCAGCCTAGCGATTGAATAAAAACAAAAAAAAAATAAAAAAGATAAATGACTTAGAATAAATAAATGAAAATAAAAATTGACTAGTTTTTGGTGAAAGGAAAAAAGTCCCAAAAAAAAGTCCAAGTCCGGACTTTTTTTTTAAATTTTTTTCAAAAGTCCTACTCTTCTTGAAAATCATAAAAACTATTTACGATCGCAGAAATATAATTATAAAGATAAATCAATAAAAATTTTTTAATAATTTTCTAAAAAACTGCTTGAAAAATATTTTTTGTTTCAATTTTTTTAATTATCGTGTTTTTTGTTTTTTTAAGACTATTATTTGTTTATCTTTTATTAGATATTTATTTAACTACTCTCGAAAATTATTTGATAATATTTTTCAAATATTTTAAGCATAAAATATGCTGGATTTTTCTTGGATTTTATAATAAAGACTATTTTTTTAAAAAAAAACTTTTAAACTTTTAAACAACTCTGGAAATAATTGCATATTTATCTTCGGTTGTCCTGTAGAAAAAAAATTAAACTTTCCAAAAAATGTATAAAATTTTTGATTCAAATCTGGTGCAGTCGAAAAGTACTCTTTTAAGTCGCTGTTAAATTGCTGATGCTAAATTCGTTTATTGAGAAACTTGTGTAAAATACGTTCGGATCTTGTGGCTAACATGTAGAGCTTAAGATATTGGTTAATTTTGGTTATTCTTGTCTTGATCGGAAAATACTTAATGTGCCTTAATTGTTAATAAATTATATCGCATAAAAATTGCAGAACATTTAAAAAATTCAATAGTAAATGATGTTAAATTATATCCCATACATTTATGTGTTAATTTTTATCGAAGAGAATAAACAAACTGATAAAGATTTAGATTTAGACCCAGAAACAAAATATATAACATTAAAAATAGAAGAAGAAGATGAAATGAAAAAATATATTTCCTATTTTGAAAAATTTCGAGGAACTTTTTAAATCTTTTGGTCTAAAAAAAAATTTTAAACAATCTAAAATTTCATGTCCTATTTCAATTATATCCCTATTTTTGTTCGAAACTGATGGGGTGACATAATCGAGCTTTGACAGTAGCTGCAAAAAAAATTATTTAGCTTATGAAAAGAAATAATTCCCGAAATATGCCTGTTGGATGAACATGAAAAATTGCTACCCTATCATTTCTTCTTTTTTCCTTTTATATTTAAACATGTTTAGCTTTTATTTTAATTTATCTTTTTTAATTTTTTATATTTAGAGTCAATTTTTTTAAAGCCTAAATTTAAGAAAATAAATAAATACTTTTTTTTTAAATTTAATGAAATAAAAAAAAAAAACAATATAAAAAAAAATTTTTTGTATAATTTACACATATTTTTAATATTAGCTTTTTGGTCTGAAGTTTTCTTTAAAGAGACTCAAGTTTGAAAATATTGACAAATTTCAATTGACTCAAGCAGTCCAAAAAAATTAGAAAAAAAATTTTTTTTTTAAATACATGTCACAAAGGAGATTTTAATAAAATTACAAATAAAAAATATACTAATTCTTACATCATTAAAATTGTTCGGAATATTCGAGTCTGGTTTTGAATTGGACAAATTAGAACTGCTTTGAACAGGTGTCCAAACTCTTTTTTTAATACAACTTCCATTTAGTGATACATTTGAGTCATTGTTAACTGTTTGTGTAAATGATGAATTGTTAGATGCATTAAGAAGCAAAGGAACAGGAGTTGTTTGTTTTGCGTTGTTGAACGATGAAGACATGGGCGAGGCAATCAAGCTCGGGGGAGAATTGGGAGCTTGATTTTCATCAATGGAACTATTGAAGCATTCTTTAGTACGAGAAACATTTACCGAGTTGACTCGGTCAAATCTGTTGCGAATGCTTTGGACCGTTTCGATTCTAAGCGATTCGGTTTTCCTCAGAGTAATCGGATTCTTAGATACATTTGTTATGTAGGAAGCTTCAATATCTTCATTTTTTTTCGAATCATTAAGCATAAACTCGTCTTGATTGACACTTTCATTTGAGGAGTGATTGGTTACCGACGCAGTAGTGGTTGGAGTAGTTTTGGACTCGTCACATGACGTAGTATCTGTTGTCTCTATTAATTCGTTGTTCATTCGATAATATTTTCTAGCATGTGTTGGAGAAGATGGTGGTGATGAAGAATAAGATGAAGAAGACGACATTTTATCTTAAAATAAATAAAATAAAATATAAAAATTTTCTCTTGATTTTTTTTTATTAAAACTACAATTACTGAAAGCGCTCGTGGAGCTTTGAGTTAGTTTGTTAGTTACTGTTTTATCTATTTTATTAGAATCAGCAGAGTCGGCCTTTTTCTCACCATTGACAAACGATCTGCTGTAATTACTAAGTTCAGAGAAGCCTAGTTGTTTGTAGGTTACAATTTTGGGCATGAATGGCACAGCACCATCTTTCATTGACATTAGAATTGGATCTCGATTTTCGCCGGAGATCCATTCGTCACATGATAGGGACGGGATACCGCTGCAAGTATCCGGATATATATCCTCTTGGAATACCTCGGATTTTCTTGGAACAATCATTGAAATTGGTTCGCATATTCCTCCAGTAGCGTGTAGCTTGTAGAAACGAAATATTTCGTTTTTGGTTACATCAAGGCCTCTTTTTGGCATGCAGCCTAAGCCTCGTTGAGGCGTAGAAGATTTGTATTCGGTCAAGTAGTGTATGTATGGCTCTGTTTCTGTTATTTCGTAGTAGCGAATGTTTCCGTCTCCTTTTCCAGCAACGAAGACTATTTTAGTGTCGTAATCATAATAAGGTATGAGAACTCCGGACGAACAGTCTACAACGTCCATTTGAATCGGCTTTGACAAGTCATCCTAAAATTTTATTTTCAAATTTTAAAAAAAAATTTAAATTATAAAAAATTTTATTAATAATTTAAAAATATTAGAATAATTTTCTTAGGATTTTTCATTTTTATACCATTGAATGAAACTTTCTTATTTTTTTTCTTAAAAGTCTAACTCAAAAATTTTAAAAGTAAAAAATATTTAAACAAGTTTTTAGACAGTGAGATTTAAATTTCAAATATCTGTTTTCCTTTCTGTACTTTATGGAATTTTATAGCATTTTACTTGCAGCATTTTGTGTAATTTGTGGTTAATTCAAACTTTATTTAAAAAAATTGGGGGCTCTATAAATTTAAAAAAACCATGAAGTACAAAAAGTATTAAATTATTAAACCGATCTCATTGTCTTTACCTCTTAAAACATTGTCTGAAAAAAAACTGATTTCAAATGAATTGTAATTTTACGATTTAGATTCAATTAGTACTTTTTCTTATCAGGCTAAAAATATTCTGCATAGAAATAAATATATTTATAAAATCTAAAATTTTTATTTTTAATCAATCTAAGCTCTAAATAGAGATTTTTTTTACCGAATTTTCTTAACACCAGAAAGCCCAAGGGGTTTTTTAAACCCTTTTTACAAAATTTAAACTTGAATATTATCTCACAGAAATAAAGCTTTAAAAAATTACTCAAAAAAATTAAAAATTATTTTTTATTGATAAATTTTATTTATTTTTCCTGAAATTTTAATTTGAAATTTTTGTAATTAATCAGCAGGGCTTTCTAGTGTTAAAGTTTAGGTTTTAAATTCTTCATACAGACATGATTCATTTGAAAGAGAATAAGATTATTTTTAACATTGAAACATTTGAATAAAATTTCAAAAAAGCGCTTTTTCTAATTTTTATGCTTTTTAAAATTTTATATATTCATCAAATGCTTGCCAACACTAGCTTAAATTAAGAAATTAATGAATACATAAGTCGATGTTGAAATTAAAAGTCTTTGAAAATATTTTTATTTGGCTCAAATTTAATTCATTTTTATTTGATTTTTTAAAAGAATAAAATTAATTTTTTTAATAAAAATTAAAATATTAAAAATGCCTTTTTTATCTTATTATTTAAATTCAATTAAATTCAAACTTTAAAATGCAGTTCTTTTTATTTTACATAGTTGGTACAAATCCGGGCTCTAATTTATTTTTTTCTTAAGTCCGAGTCAAAAGCTTCAAATCAAAATCCCTAAAAATAAAGTATCTGATCTGTCTTTTCTTGGACTTTTAGCATAAATATAAGCCCGGACTTGGACTTATATTTATGCTAAACTTACGTAAATTAAAACCACTGCATCTAAAGTTTGAATTTAAATAATAATAAAATAAAAAAGGATTTTTTTTTGTAATTTTTAATATTTTATTTTTATTATTGAAAAAATAAAATTCGCTTATCCATTAAAACATATGCAGTTCGAATTTAATTTGAATATTTTTAAATCAATTTGAGCTTTGAAACTATTAACAGTCTTAGCTGATATTTCTTCCTTTTGGAAGTTTATTCCATGATTCAAATAAGATAAGGTAAAATTAATTTTTCCCCAACCCAGTCTTCTCTTCAAAGCATATTCAAAATTTCAATTGAGTAAAAAAAAGTGACTCAAATTAAAAAAACTTTATTACTATTTTTCACTTCTATTAGAATTAATAAGGATGGTTTTTGTGAAATTTAGCTCTTATGATGAAATTATTTTTTTGTTTTGATTTAGTGAAATAAAAATATTAAACCATGTTTTGGGCAAAGTCATAATGCTTGTCTTTTTTATTTAGTTTATTCAAAAAATAAGCTTGCTCTTATCTCAACAATCTTAACCAAGTGAAATCTTTACTTTCAATTAGGAAAATTTTTCTAATTTTGAGGTCAAGTATCATTAAATTTTAAATTCATTTTTTCTTTCTAAATTATAATCTTAAACTAAAAAAAAATTATCACTAATAAATTAATTAATTATTTTTTTATATTTATTACAAAAAACTTTTGAATTAAATATCAAAAATTAAATACTTCATTCTATTAATTTGATTACAAATCTATCTAATAAATAAACAAATAAAAATATAATTAATTTTTTATATTAATTTCCTATTGATTAAAAATGAACAATTTTTTTTTTTCAAAGTTAAAAAATATTTTTAAACTTTACTTACAATATTCCAAAGAGCGATTTGTCGTTCACTAAGCCTTGAAAACCCAGTCGTGAACAATTTAGTACCACAACCAAGCACAACCACTTTGGATATTTTAGATCCTTGATGACCATCGCCTTGACTAATAACTTTACCGCTTCTCGGATCGATAACTCTTAGTTTTTTGTCCTTGCAAGTGGTAGCGAATAAACTACCGTCCCTGTTCCATTGCATAGATTGAATGGTATCATTGTGACATGATATGACACGTATGGGTTCGGCTTTTTCCAAATTCCACAAAATAACCTGAAAATCGGCACCCGAAGATATCATAATGTTTTCGGCAGTGGGGTGCCACTCGATTTGTCCTACTTTGCGCTGGTGACCGTGCAGATCGCTGACCCAGTCGTTCAAATTCTCGTACAGACCTTCGTCAGGTATTCGCCACACCTTGATTGTGGAGTCCTCAGAGCACGAGGCGATTTCGTTGTCATTGAAAGGGTTCCACTTTAGGTCGAGGACCGGACCACGATGGCCGGTCACTTTTGGCGTATTTATGTCCACCCGGCCGGTCTGTTTGATCGCAATTACCACAAACGCGCCGCCGCCACACTCTTCTGTTACTATGGCAACGAATTTCGGGTTGACTGCGCAGAACGCTGAGTCATGTGCCGCATTTCTTGTTATCTTAATGTTCTTGTAGCACACGTCCTCTTTGTGTGGATTGCCGTACACATGCCGGTATTTCGATGATCGTATTTTGAATGGCATCTTTATGTGTTAACAAAAGAAAAAGTTAAAAATTGTTTATGATAGCAAAAATAAGAAAAAAACTCTATGAAAATAAAACTAGTAGCTAGCAAAATGACAATAACAAAAACAACAACAACAACAAAACAAAATCATAATTTGAAATATTTGCAAGAGCGAAAAAAATCGATAAAGAACGTAAATTAGAAAGAGATTGTCAAATAGACAAAGAGAAATTTTTTTTTTTTTTATTTTTTTTTTTTAATTTTGACCGAGCACTGTTTATTTTAAGCTAAAAAAAAATAAATTTCATAAATCATTTTAAACCTGTCAAAATTAATAAAATAAAGAAAAAATATATATTATCTTAGATAATTGTTGCTTACACTAAGGCCAGTCTGGCTACTAAACAATTGCGTGCTAAATATAAAATTTATCTATTTTTAATTAACTGCCACTGTGCAACCGTTTATTAAATTTAAAATAAACCCTCTAAACGTCTTTGTTCTCTAAACTAAAAAACTAGGCTAATGATTTTAAATGGTAAATTTTAGCACAATACAGTCAAAAATTAGAGTTCTTATTTAAAAAAAAAAAAAAAACCAACATATATGTTTATCTATGTATATATTTATATTTAGTTTAAATAAAGTATTTAGCATATTGTCACGATTAAGCTAGTGTAGTGAATTTTTTACTTTAAAGCCTATAAAAGAACGCAATTATTCTCCCATTTATAAAGTTTGTTATGCAATATCAAAATTATAGAATTTTTGTCAACAACATAAAATCCGAAATAATCTTCGGTTCTATGAATTTAGCATAAAAATTCCTCTAAATATAATCTAATTATACATAAATTACATTTTTTTTTTTTTCAAGAGTTTTATTTTTAAAAGTTTTCCTCTACATTCAAAAGAAAAAACACTCGACGCCAAACCATATTTGGCTTTAATTCTAATTTAAATGTTTCATGGTTGAAATATGAGCTTGTCTGAGCATCTATGGATTATTAGATTTAAATTTTTAAAAATTTAGCTTTAAATTAACTAAATAATTTAACATTTTTGCCAATAGTAAGGTAAGAAATTTTTCGAAAAAGAGGCATTTTTTTTTCATAATTTTAATCAGACACAAATTTCTTTATTTAAAAAAAAATGGGTATATGGCAAAAAAAGTAAAGAGTTTTGATTACAACTAGGGGTTAAGTTAGCCGCTAAATTGAATTACATAAGTAAATTATAATAGCCTACTAGAAGCGATTTATAAGTAAAAAATATTTTGATTACTCAACTTGTAATTGTAATTGAAACTTTTGTTTTTGGTTACTAGACTCACCAGACTCGAATAGAGTCTATTTATTAAGTTAGGCATACTTAACTCAAAGTTTAAATTTAAAAATTTATGTCTGCTAACCAGAAATTATGTTGAAATTTGAAAAAAGAAGATCAATATATCAGTATGTCAATAGATATCTTTAAAAATTAATTTAGCCATAAAACGGAAAATCCGGAATTATTGATCAAGAAAATGATGAAAAAATTTTTTTAATTTTAGTCGAGAATCAAATATTTTATGCAAATTTTTTAAAGAATTTTATTCTAGTCACAATTTTCTTATTGATTAAAATAGATTTGAAGTTTTTATTCGACTATGACAGCTCACGAGGGAACTTGTTAGTTTGAATAACAGAATTTAATATTTTGATAGCAGCTAATTATATTTTATAGTATCTAATTTAGAGTAGGTAAAGAATATTGTTTATAATTATTTTTCTTAGTAGCTAAATAATTTGATTAGCAGATAAATGTATTCTTCAGTAGAAAAGCGTTGTCAGTTAAAAGATAACATTTAGTTACAAGAAAATGTCTGAAATTAAACAAAACTCGTGCAAGTTAATTGACACTTAATTAGTAAATTATAACTGACAATAAAATATCGAAGGAAATTCCAAACGTGATAGGAAAAAAAAGGCTATGAATGGGCTTGCAAGAAATTCAAATCTTAGATGACAATCAAGAGCCTAATCAACCCACAAGTTTGCAGTCAGCTATGCCATCAATATCAAATAATATTGAAGAAGCTGTTGAAAATTCAATACCGGTCCCTCTTAGTAACATAGATCAAGTAACTTCAAGCATTTTAATTCAACCATTAGCTCAAAAACGCGGAAGAGAACGTCCACCAAAGTCATTAAATGTTCAAAATAGTGACGCAGCAAAAGTTCAATCAAATGCAACTACAAAGAAAAAGACTTAAAAATGATTAAATTTATTAAAATGTGAAATTGTAACAAAAATATTTCAATATTTTTTCTTTTTATCTTTGATTCTGATTAATATTTTTTTCATGTGATTTAATTTGCTGCGACCAAAAACCAAATTTATGCTAAAAAAAATAAACATCTTCTTATCTGAAATAATTTATCTTTTTTTATAATTAAAATTAGATACGAAAGAATATAATTAGCTACAACCAAAAAATATTCTTTAATAAAAATTTTTTATTGATGCTTTTGAAAATTCCACTTGACACTACTATCTGAATTTTCTAAACAATCCAAAATGGTATGTTCATTTGGCAAAGTCCTTAAATCTTATTATTTTGTTTGGCATGCAGAAAAAAACAATTAAAATTGGACTTGCATTTTTGTTGAAAAAAATATTAAGCTAATTTATATTTAAATAATAAAAAATTTGAATTAAAAAAAATTTTATCCCATATAAATTTTTGGCAACATGTGCAAAGGATTTAAAAACATAAAAAAATATTTTTTTTGTTATTCCTTTTATATTCTGTTAATAAAAATAAATAATTTTATTAAAATTTCAAAAAATAATACATTATTTTTTCTCATCTTTTAGATAAACTTTTATTTTAAATTAAAATGAGAAAAAATCGAATGAGTCTTGTTGATCCAACTTGAGTCCGAAATTGAACCCGAATTTTTCTTAAAACATTCACCTGACTAACAGACTAATTTTTCAGATCTCATATTAAGGTCCTTTATTTTTGTATAAAATTTGAAAAAACAATGTGAGTTGTTTACATTTTTATTGAAATCACTTTATGTATTAATTTAAATTTTTTTGATAAATTAATTTAAGTTTATGTGAATTGACAGAATATTCTTTAATCTTTTTTTTATGATATTTTAATTCTGACCAAAAAATGTTTTATTAAAAAAAAATAAAAACTAAACTAAAGAATATTAGCATTGAATAATGAAAAATTTTTTCAATTCTTAAAATGTTCTGCTAGAATCAATCAGAAATCTAAAATCAAAGATATTAAAATTAACTATTTTTTTTTGCAAAATATGCTTATTTTCATAGAATAATAATGGAAAAAGTTGACATAAAGGGTCGAAAAACCTCCTCGGGATTTCGAATGTTAAATTGGATTTAATAATTTTTATTTTAAAAACTGCAACGTATAAACGCGCTTATATGTTAATTAAAAATTTATTAAATTTATTTCATTTGGATTCTTTTTTCCAAGACAATTTTTTTATCTATACCCCAAAAATGATATTATTTTTACTTTTTCCAAATAGTTGTATAAAAATACCGAATCTCCCAATTTAATTTTTACGATTTTTTAAAATAATTTTTTTTAACAACTAAATGGAAAGTCCAGTAAAAATTTTTTTATATTAATTAGCCGTTTTTGATGAAAAAAAAAACAAAGCAAACGGTTTAGATATGAAAAAAAATTAAAATAAATGATTTCAAATAAAGAGTGACAGGTTATTTTAGTTTTCGGGTTAAAATTTAAACTGTAAGGATTTTTATTAATTAGCTTCAAAAAAAATTTACTTTCGCAAAAAAAAATAAATATGTAATTGATGAAATTATTTTGGGTTTTTCTTATCAAATTTAAAAATTAAAGACAATAGCAATATTTATATTTATTTATTTTAATTAATTTAAAGCCTCACAGGCAATAAAATATTTGAAAAATAAAGAAAGAAAAAATACATTTGATTATAAAACAGAATTGATGATACTTCAGAGTTGAAAATAATTGATCTTTCAGCAAAATTAAACCTTCAGAAAAGGTCGGTACGCAAACTGAACCGAATAGTATTTGTTTTTCGGACTATTCAAAAGATGAAGAGAGAAGTTTATCAAAATTTTAGTGTGTAAATTAGATTGATGAACTGATTGATAATTTAAATTTTTTTATTTTCAAAAAATTTTATTCATCTGTAAATAAATAGACAATTTTTTTTAATTAATAAAAATAAAAATTTTAAAAATTATATATTTTTTTCAAAAAATTAGAGGTCATTTTTAAACTCTATTTATAAAATATTGTTTGTAAATATTTTAAGTCTTTAAATAACAAATTAAATACTTAAAAGGGACAAACAATTTTTAGTTGCTTTTTGATTAGCAAAATATTTTTCTCTGATCACTACTTATAACTATTTGTTCTAAATTAAAAACTACTCACGTAATCTCCTATGAGGCCAAAAAAAAAAGACAACCCATTTTTAATTAAAAGACAGTATCCCCAAAGAGAAAAAAAAAATTCTTTTTTTAAAATAATTTAAAAATTTCAATTAATTAATAAGATATGTGAAGAAAAATTTTATAGAATACAAAAAAAATATTGAATTAATTCTCAAGATGGAATAAAAAAATAAAAAATGTTTACCTGACTGGATCGATTGGCGGGTGAAGATCTGTGAGAGGATGGAGATGAAGACGATGAATGAGGCACTGTGTCGCTTCTAGTTAGAACTTTGGTTTGAATGTTTATTTTCGAATAGTTCGATTCGTGCTTGAGGCGATTTTGATTGACGACCAGCTCATTATCGAGACTGTCCGATTCGTTTTGATCGCTAGACGAAATCGAGCTGATTATGCTGGAAGTGCCTGAATTATACTTGTTCTGGTCTAAATTGAGCAGCTCATCGTCCGAGTTCATCGAAATTGTCTTGATTCGTTTGGTCTCAACTTTAGTCGTTTCAGACGAAGTTGCTGTGACCACACTGTTAGTTCTTATATTGAGAAATTTTTTGGCTGTGCTTGTTTTTAACGAGTTGAAGCCGAATTTTTTGGGTCCGTTGTCTTGATCGGGCTTGATGAAATTGGAACGTAGTTTGGAGAAGCTGGATGCGGATATGCTGGCCGTAGTGGGCGAAACTGTGTTGTTCGAAACAACAACAGGCGTGTGCGAAGTGATGGTCGATGAGGACGTGGTCGACTGCTGTTTGCTTAGCGTTCGCAGGCTCGAATTCGACATGCCCGAACGCACATAGTTCATGTTCGAGGTCGAGTGGCTGCTCAATGCGGGGTTTTTGGCCGCGCCAGCCGAGTTCAACGGGACAGGCATTTTTTAACTTTTTTTATTGTTGCTCAAACAAAAATTTACTAACTATGAGAGTTTAATTTTTCTAATCTAAATTTTCTAAATCTTTATCTTATTGTTTTTGCCTATAGTTTATATTTAAAAGATAAACCTACCTAAATAGCAAACAAATGCCTTAAGTAAACAGATTATATCAAATATTAACCATAGCGAAACACTTAAAATCTAGGAACAAAATAAAAAGGAAATTAAAGTTTGTAATCCAAATATTTGACATTTATTTGTTTGATAAGTGGGGCTTTTGTCCATAAAGTACTAACAACTCACACATACAAACGCACAAACACACACACACACTAATGCACATTTTCTACTCTCGGTCTATTAGAATTATTCATATAGAATTTTTTTTTTAAATTGCGAGATCTTCAACTTCAAAACATTGATTTAAATTAAACAACAAAAGTTAAGATTATTATGAACTTGAAAATAAATTTAAGCGAATAGAAACTATTTATTTAAAGCTAATTATAATAAATTATGATAAACATTTTTTTAAAATTAAATAAACAACTATCGATTATAACTAATTATAATAAATTGTTTTGTTAATCCATCTAAAATGCTTTGTTCAAATTTATAATTCTAGTAAATGATTTTCCTAATTAAATCTATGATATTTTTATATGTGACAATTTAATGCTATATGCTTGAAAAAGAGCTTTCTTATTTTATTAAATGAATATACTTAAATTTGTTTTAAATTTTGAATGAACAATCGGTTGGGTGCATACATGTATTTAGAGCGAACACTCAGGGGCAAAATAAAGCTCAACAAGTGGCAAGTTCTAGCTCGGCCATAAAGTCAGACAAAGCGAGATCAAATTTAAATTCTCAAGAGTAACTTTTAAACTAAATGAACGATAGATCATTAGTGAGATTTTAAAGTATCCACTTGTGGCTAAATTAACCTTTAGCTATTTTAACAAGGCTAAAGATTAGTATATTTATTTCATAGTGAGCTCATTTTTGTTGTTTTTTGTAATTAGAAAAAAAAAAATTTTAATGAATAGTTGTCTAAATCCGTTTTAAAAATTATTCAGATCTTTATTTTAGAGAAGTATGGTCAGTGCACGCATTTATTTATGCCAATTTATTTGGGACAATAATTGAACAAAATGACATTAAACATTTATTAAAATAAAAAAAATAAATAGATAAATCTCAATTGCTTTGTTTCATCATTTTGACAAACTCTAAAAATAATATCCATTAACTAGACTGCATTGGCCTGCTCTAGATAAAAGCCTACCTTCAAAGTTTACCTGACCATCGTTGTTTACGTCAGCTTCTCTCATCATTTCCTCAAGGTCTTCATCGGCCACATCTTGATTCATTTTTTCCATTGCTTTTTTTAACTCATCCTTGGTTATGTAGCCATTATTGTCTTTGTCGAATACTTGAAACACAGAACGCAATTCATCGTCCTGGTCCGGGTACTTTCCGTACATTAAATTAAGAAACTCATTGAAATTAATAGTTCCACTAGAGTCAGCGTCTATCATTTTAAACTTAAAAGCAATTAGTTTAGTGACATTAGAAAAAAAGCTTTACTAGATCTTTGAGATTGCGAGATGAAGGGGTTATGCCAATCGATAGCATAACATTTTCTAGCTCCTCAATTGTTATCGAACCACTTTGATCTCGGTCAAATAGGGAAAAGGCCTGGCGCAAATCTTCTATTTGTTGAGAAGTCAAACTTTCGGACTAGCACAAACAATTAAAATAAAATTTAATGAAAATTTTTGCTTACCATTTTCTAAAAATTTTCTTTTCTGGTTGAAAATTTTTTTCTTTTTTATAGGTAATTTTTTTTTTTTTTGCATCAAGCGTTCTTCCTGATTAAAATGAGTCATTAATCCATCGAATGATTTTTAATTAAAATTTTAAAAAATCATCAAATATAATTTGTTTGAATGATTTTGATGCAGTATGGTTTTGAATTGTAATTAAACGGATTATTGTTGATGCTTATTATAAAATAAAATTGAGATTTAGCTCTTAAAATTATTTTACGCATAGGAATTTCAAATTTACCTAATTTTGACAACGATTTTATTCACAGATATGATTGTTATTTGTTGTCAAATTAGAAAATATGTCGCATACTTACTCAATTGTAAATTTTATTCTATTTTATTTTGATAAATTTTGAGATATTTGAGAAAAAATACTCTTTTGTTCGGCTTTTTGTTTTTTTTTTGCAACAATCTACCAGAGATGTTTAAAAGTCAAAAGTCTCAAGTCAAGTCAAAGTCAGGAATTTTTTTTTATTTCAAAAGTCTTTCTAATTTAAAAAAATTTAAAAAATAACTTATTAAAAAAATAAAAAAATACTTGGACTTTTTTTGGTTCTTTTAAAATAACTCTGCAATCTATTTACTTTCTGGTAAATTTATGAATTTTTACTTGGGTAATATACCAGATTTTTAAACATTTCAGGTAAATTGTTGTAGAAAAACAAAAAGCGTAGCAACAGTATATTCAAAAACAAAATTATGAAAAAAAAATTAAATCTTAAATTCTTGTTTTAAACACTAGAAGCACCAAACGAGTCATTTGATTCTTTCATAAACAAAAAGACTAAAATTAATTACTTTTTTAATAAATTAAAACTAACTAAAAACTACTTTGTTGTACTTTATTTACCACTAATAAATAATAAAAAAATACAAGTCCGAAAAATATTTTTAGTAGACAAAAATTCTTTAAATTCGTATATTTTTTTCTTTAATATAGTCATTTGTTGATTTTGATTTTTTGCAATTTTATCCGGTTTATACACATCATTTTGAAGGATAGTCAAAATTTTAATATTTTTTATAAAGCTTATAAAGTATTAAACGATTTATAGATTTGTTCCTGATTTTAAAATATTTTTGATTAAAAAAAATGAAAAAATACCTGATGCTTCTGTTAATGTTCAAAAGTTAGAGATGTAAAAAAATTTTTTATAGTTAGTAATAGTTGTAGCAGTAAAAAAATAATGAAAGAAAAAATGGGTTAAGCTTTACAATCTATAGAAATAAATAAATTGTTTTGAGCCATTTATCTTGTTTAGTTTTAAAAAATATATTTTGCTTTAGATTTAAGGATTAAGGATTTAGAATTTAGGTGACACTAGTTCAAATTGGGTTAAAGTTAACAGTGGAGTTCCACAAGGTTCAGTGCTCGGTCCTTTACTCTTCATTAT
>VANL01000064.1:0-82454 GCA_006352455.1 Brachionus sp. 'Tiscar' | reverse complement strand
TCATTTTTTCTAAATTTCATTTTCCTTTTTTTCCCCAACTTTTTCCCCCCTTGGTCTTTAAATTTTTTAATTCAAATTTTAGCCAAAAATTAAATTAAAAAAAATAAAAAAAAAAAAAAAAAAAAAAAAAAAAAAAACAAAAACAACAAGCAAATAAACCACAATAATCCTAATACTTATTATTTACGGTCCAAATTCACTGCACAAATAGTCTGACAAATTTTAGTTTTTTAGATTAAATGGATAAAATGTCGTATAGAGGCTACGCTAAGACCGATATGTAAAATTTTTAAATTAATTTTTTATTTTTAATTAAAAGAATGCATGAGCTAACCATTTCTAATGAAAGACTAAAGACCCAATTGAACGATCGCCAATCCAGCAATGTCAGTGAAATTTATCTAATTAATACACAATTGGGATTTTTTTTTTCTACTAATTTAAAATAGGAGCCAAGCGAGGTGCTGATTGAGACCAGGTTCAACAGAGAGGTTCAAAGAGAAACTGAGATTTTGCACTCGAGACTAAGAGACATTGCCCAAGCGGTCATCAACGACGACCAGGTATCCAACTTTGAGCAAGACATTACGAGTCCCAGGTCGAGATCGCCTGTCAGACGCCAATACCAGTCCAATTCGAGACCTTCCTCCAGAAACGCTTCGCCATTTGCTGATGCCACTTTCAGCGCCGTTCAAGCTGCCCTCAACAAGCGACAGCTTCAAGTAAATTGTTTTTTTTTGCTATCTAAAAAAAAAAAGAGGAAAATTTTTATTTTTTTAATCTATTAAAAATTAAATTTTTACAGATTCATGATTTGAAGACAAAACTAGACAATAGTCGCGAGACAAACACTGCCTTGAGACGACAAATAGATGAAACTGAAAATGAGAAAAGAAAATTTGAGCATTCTATCAATGACTTGCGCTTGCAATTGGAAAATATAAGACGCTCGGCTGACGAGACGTCTCGTGAGCGCGATCATTCCAAACAGCAGTTGGAAACAACTGCATATGAGAAGACAAATTTGGAAAAAGTGCGTCTGGCTCTTGTTAATCAAACTGAGAGCTTGAGAGTCGAATGCGAGAGATTGCAAGCAGCTAATACTGAGCTACAGAGACACCGCGACCAACTCGAGGACGAAAAAGACGACATAATTAAAGACAAATTAAGACAAATTAAAGAAAATGAAAGATGGTATTTATTTTTGATCAAAAAAAGAAAAAAAATTTTTTTAATTTTAATTTTTTTTTTAGCTACAAGGTAATTGAACAGCTTGAGGGCAAAATTTCATCTTTGAAAAAAGAATTGACTGATACAAAAGAATCGTTGAACAAAACTATTCTTGAAAGAGACGTAACTATTCAGGACAAGAATGTAACTTCGGATGCTCTTAGTCGAGTTGAGATCCAAAGAGCTGAACTTGAATTAGAATTGAATAAAATGAAGGCTGAGGACGCCAAGTTACGCGATTTCCTCATGAATATGAAGTCTATGAACGATGTGCTCGGACACGAAAAAATGGAATTGAACAAGATTATTTTGCATTTGGAGCAGGAGAAGAGTTCATTGAACAATGATAAATCCGATTTGGAGATGGTTAAAGCTTCTCTTAAAGCCGAATTGGTCAAAGTTGAACAAGAGAAACAAGACTTGGAAAACGAAAGAGAAAGTAGGTTTTGATTACTTAATTGTCAAGGAAATCTTAGAAATTCGATTAGGAAAAAAAAATAAGCAATTACCAGAAAAAAAATAAATAAATAAAAATATATTTTATATAATTAATAACTATAAGGATTTTTTTTCTATGGAAACTGTTGATTGAGTTTATTGTTTATTTAGATATTAGATTAATGAGGAAAACTTAAGGAAATAGGCTCATTTATGCGATTATAAAATACTTTTCTTTCACGTTTGTTGTGATTTAGCCAAGAAAAAATTGAAAAAAATTAAAAAAAATATTTTTTTTGTAATTAAGAAAAAAATTCTATTTATTTATTCGTTTAGTTTTTCTGAAGGAAATAAGTCTAAAACTTTAAGATGCGAAACGTTTTTTAGAATTTTTTTTATTAAAAAATTATGATTTCAAAAATCAATTAGAAATTGAAAAAATTGTTCTAGTGTTTAATTTAGATATTTTTTTTTCAATTAAAAATTTTCTATTCAAATATAAAAAATAAATTTTATTAAACTTTTTTTTATCTCTAAAACCGACAAATGACGGATGTAGGAAAATTTCTTTCTAATAAGAATTTTTTTTATAAAAAATATTTTCTTTTCTAAACTTAAATAATTTATTTATTTCAGAAAATTACGCCAGATTCGGCGATGACAAAAAAAAATTTAGAAGAAAAAAATTCTTAAAAAATTTTTTTTTCGGTTTAACACTAGAAAGCCCGGCTGATTAATTACAAAATTTTCAGATTAAAATTTCAAGAAAAATACATAAAATTTATTTTAAAAGATAAAAACTAATTTAAGTTATTATAAATTTATTTTTAATTATTTTGAGTAATTTTTTAAAGCTTTATTTCTGTGGGATAATATTCAAGCTTAAATTTTTTAAAAAAGGGTTTAAAAAACCCCTCGGGCTTTCTTGTGTTAAAGAAGTTCATGTTTTTTGAAAAAAAAATTATAAACTTTATTTAATCCAAATTTAAAATTCAAGCTAAAAGTTATATTTTTTTACGAATTATCAAAATTCATTGGCATTTTTTTAGGAAAAACTGACAGTAACATAAATAATTTTTTAAGTTATAAATTTTTTTTTTTAAATAAAGAAAAAATGATTAGAAAAATATTTTCTTAATAAAATAACTTATTAATTTGAATTATTTAAAGCATTGAGCCACAACTTGCACTTGAGTGACGTTCACAAAGAACAACTGGAACAAGAAATAGTCAGCATTAACAAGGAAAAAGCTGATATAATCGAACAATTGCAGAATTTGAGCCGTCAAAAGAATGCATTGGCCGAAGACCTGGTTTTGGCCAAGAAGGACATCGAGCGTTTGAGTGACAACAACATAAAATTGACCAAAGAAAAAGAGGAATTAAACAAAGAGAGAAACAACTTTGTAGTTGATTTGACAGCTGCGGAACGCGAGAACCGCAAATTTGCCGAAGTAAATGCCAGCCTAAAATCGGAAAAAGAGTCTTTAGAGGGTGCCTTGTACGAAGCTCAACAACTAGTGGCACAATTAGAAGCGCGCAAAGAGCAACTCGAGGCTGAAAATCAGGAATTATTGATTCGAAAAGAGAACACTCAAGCTGAAGTAAATCGCTTGCACAAAGAACTTGAAATCGAGATTGAAAAAGCAGCTAGACAGCGTGATGCATTGAACCAAAAATACATTGTATTCGAACAGGAATCAATGGTAGGAATTTTGAATTTAAATGCGGCAATAAATGAAATTAATAACTTTTTCATTTTTTAAAGAATCAATTGAAGCAAAGCAAGCAAATGTATGAGGAAGAGTTGGAACGAGTAACTTTGGATAGAGAAAGAGTGAGACGTGAGCTTGAACAATCTAGAGAAGATGTCATCAAGCAATTAAATGCTGAAAAGGAAGAATTAATTGTAAAATATGAAAATGAAAAGGAACAATTGAGCAATGACTTGTCATTGTTGGCCAGCGAAAGAGACACGGCTCTACTAAATGCAGAAAATGAGCGTCAACAATTGCTTGGCCTGGCTCAGCAAGAAAAAAATGGTCTCAATGAAAAACTGGTTACTCACAAAGACGAAATTAATCGAATCAATCTTGAATTTGAGAAGCACAGACGCGAATCCAACTTGAAGCAAGAGCAAGACAAAAATCACCTTCTCAGTCTTCAGGACGAGATCAAAAGAATTAGATCTCAATTTGAGGAATCAATTCTTAATCATGAAAAAGAAATAAAAGACTTAAATTCTTATTTGGAAGATTTGAGACAACAAAAAGAGGCCGGAATACGCGAGTGCAATGAATTAAAGACTCAACTTAAAATGGTAGAAGACATGAGAGACAATGTTAGACGCGATTTGCTTGAATCGAACAGACATTGTCGTGAGCTCGATGAATCAATTGAATTACAAAGAAAAGAAATAAATGACTTGAAGCGCTATTTGAATGATGAACAGCGTGAAAAAGATTTGGTCAATAACAGCAATGATGATCTAAGAGCTAAATTGAAAAATTCCGAAAATGAAAAAGTCGAATTGAAACGAGTATTGGAAGAGTCAAAGCAGCGTAATGCCGCTTTGGATGAACAAAAGAGTGTGATATCGCGTGAGGCTTTTGAATTGAGAAATAACTTACGCGAAATTGAAAAATCGCGTATGGAGGCCAGACGCGAATTACAAGAGCTTAGACGTCAAGTTAAAATGTTGGACTCGGAGTCCAAGAAGAAGAGCAAAGAAGTTGGAGATTTGCAAGAGAGAGTTAAAATGGACGAGGCCAGAGAGGATGAGATGAGAAAAGAAGTTTTTGGTCAAAAGCAAAAAGTGGTCGAGACCGAAGCCACTCGGGACATATTGAGAAAAGAGTTGGCCAATTTGCAAAGAAAATACGCCGAATTGGAAGACGAAGTTAGAATGAGAGAGAAGGAATTCAAAGCTACATTGGAAGAGAGCAAGCGTGTTGAACGCAAGGCTCAGGACGAAAGAAGAAATGTCGAGCTTTCGTTGGAAAATGTTAACAATGCTTTGTCAGAGGCCAGAATTCATATTAGCGGTGCTGAGGGAAGAATTAGCGCTTTGGAAGCTCAATTGGCCCGTGTTGAAGGGGGCCGAAAAGATGCTGAATTCAAGCTAAGCAGCATTGTGTCCAGTTTGAGACGCACTATTGGCTTCAGACCATCTCCCAATATTATAAAACTTCAATCGAGAAATAACTCAGGCTCTCCAGCTAGACGCAACAGATCGCCACCTTTCAAAGGCTTTAGTGACAAACACAGAATGGAATCGGTCAGTCCAACTCGTAGCATCTCACCTGATAGAAGTCTTTCGCCTAATAGAGCCTATGATAAAAATGTATTTAAATTAAAAAAAAAATTAAATTTTTTTCCAAATTTTATTTATTTTTCAATTACCAGATCGATGTTGCAGATGTAGATCCAGAAGCTATTCGATATGCATTGAGAGAATTTGTACAGAATTTGGCCAATGTTGAACGAGAAAAAGATGATGCTTTTTCTGAAATTAATCAATTGAAAAGAAATTTGGCCGAAGTGACTGAAACATATAATCGTACTGAACAACGTTTAGTTCAATTGCAAAAAACTTTAACTGAGTCCGAAGAAGGTGGGAAAATTTCTTAGTTAAATTAATTCTTTTCAAGCATAGCTAAGATAGTAAAAAAATTTAAAATTAATTTATCTTAATTTTATGAAAATAATTTCTGTTCAAAATTTCATAAAACTTACTTGACTAATTTTTTTAAAATTAATCTTAAGAGCTTTAAACAAAAAAAATTAAATGAAATGTCTTTTTTTCCTGTTTAAGAAATTTATATTCAATAGAGTTAAATAATTTGAATCATTATAAAAAAAAATTTTAACAAGTGAATTTAAATTTAACTTATAAAATTCATATCTGTGTTAATAAGTTATTAGTTAACGCTTGGCAATATAGATAAGAATCCAGTGTTATTTGAGATTGAGCCTTAGTGATTTTTCTGAAAAATGAGATCATTCAGTATAACAATAGGCTTGATTAAAACTAATAAATATTTTATAAAAAATAAAACAAAAAGTAAAAAAAAAGCAGGAATCAAAAGTATTAATTTTTTACAAAATTTAAATGTAGGAAACTTCAACATTAATCTCTTGATCACAAAGTTATCAATCATTTCTTAAATGAAAATATCAAAATTTTATTTAAAAAAAGTTTATTAAAAAATTTTTCATTTTAAAATAAAAATAATAAAATTGCTACTTAAGGAGTATTAGTTGTTTAAACTGCAGTTATTCTTAGCATAACTCTAAAGAGTTTAGGATCTATAGCAGTATTCAAGTTCTATAAGTTAACCACATCTTCAAGACTCTATTGGTGAAAAATGTCATATCTGGGAAGAATATTCTTTGTTTGTTAAAAAAAGTTATTTCTCCACAATTCATTTATTCGTTTAATTGATATTGTGTATAGACTGTAGGACCGTGTTTTCAAAAAGTAGAAAGATATTACAATTATTAAAAATGGTTATGGTTACAATGCACTTTAATAAGTAAAATTTTTTTTAAACATGATAGTACATCTGATGTATAATGGTTGTTGTATTTCTATCAAAAAAGTTAATTCAAATGAATTAAGATTCACTTATAGGCTGTAAATTAATAATAATAGTATGAGCTAAAACAGGTATTGGAGCAAGACTAATGGAAACAAAAACGAGTTATAAAACATAAGACAAATAAACTAAAAAGAATAAGATTTGTATAATTGAAGTTGATCTGACGCCAACAAATCATCCAGTTTCTTTTTAAAATTGTCTTTTGATGCTGCTGCCAATACTTCAGGTGGTAATCTATTCCAGTTATCAACCACTCGATTTACAATTAAATGCTTTGTGTGACTTAGACTCTATGATCCTTGTGTATTGCTTTATCAGTCTATGCTTTTGACCACGAATGTTAGCAGCAGGGTCGCCTGAAAACAGTGAGCTCATTAGTTTACTCTGATTATGCCAGTTAGCTTTGCTTAAACTTGAAATATTCGATAAGATCACCTCTCTCTCCTCAATTTTAGGGTGGTTAGTCCTAGTTTTTTTAGCCTTTCTGTGAAGTGTCAGATGGACTTGACATTTACCAAAACCATGAAAAAATAAAAATAAAATCTAAGCAGAGGGTCGAAGGTTCGATCCCTGCAAAAGGAGAAAAAATCCTACGAATGTCTCTTTAGTATGAAACCATGTTTTAAACCTATTTCATTAAAATATGCTCCACAAAGAGTGAATAGGGAAAAAAAATTATTTTGTCCAGCATTACAATAAATAAATTATTTTCTTTTTCAGTCAAAACCAGCATCTATCTTTATTTTCACATAAAATAAGAAAATTAAAATTAAAGTTAAATTAATAAAAAATTTTAAATTTTGAGATAATTTAAAAAAAAAAAATTTCTTTAAGACAAAAGAGGAATCGATACCCGACTTGCCAGCGCTCAAACGGCCCTCATGCTTCAAGAGGAGACCATAAGACGCAACGAGCGAGAAAGAAAAGCCAATGCTGATAAAATAGACGCCTTGGAGAGACAGTTGCAAGCTGCCGATAGTGAAAAATCGGTTCTTAGCGAAAAAATAAACAAGCTAAAATCAAGTGAAAATAAGCTTCACGATGAAAAAAAACACTTGAAAAAATCGTTGGAAGAAACTGAGTTGAGATTGACCGAGACCGAGATGTCTCGCCGTTCATTCGAGGGCGAGCTCCAGCGTCTTCAAATAGTCATTAATGACAAAGAGACCGAACTACAAGTGTTCCAGGAAAGAACCGAATCATTGCTTAAACAATTGCAAGACCGCGAAGACAAATGCCAGTCATTGCAGCTTAGTATCGATAGACTCTCGCTATCGTTGGCTAAATCGGAAGAAGGCGAGTCATCGTTGAAAAACAGAGTCCAAACATTGAACATGTCTTTGACACAGAGCACAACTCAGACCAGTGATTTGCAAGACAAAATAAACACATTGCAGCATGCTGTTTCCAATTCAGAATCGGACAGACGCGTCTTACAGGAAAAACTCGAGCAAACAAGACAAAATTTGAACGAATGCAAAAAACAAAACGTGGTTCTTATCGAAAGAGTTAAACAGTTGCAGGCTGAATTGTCCGACAGTGAATTGAGACGCAATGAGCTAGAAGGCCAGGTTAGAAATCAAAACACGCTTTTGGTTCAGCGTCAAGAGACTGAACAAGAGGCCATGAAACGAGTCAGTCATTTGACTAATGAAAAACAGCAATTGCAAGAAAAATTAACTTTGGCTCAGAAGCAAATTGCCGCCATTGAACAAGAAAAGAGAGAGTCGGAAAGAAATAAAATTCGGCTTGAAAAAGATAAGAATGCTTTGAAAAAAACTTTGGATCGAGTTGAGAGAGAGAAATTACAGCATGAAGAATTTAAAATGGCTGACAAGAGCGGAATTGAGAGACAATTGCAGCGATTGGAAGAAGAGAATTTCACTCTACAGCGTCAAGTGCAAGACTTGCAGGCCCAATTGGCCGAGGCCGAGCAACAACACGCTCAGCGTTTGATTGATTTGACAACTAGAAATAGAAAAGAGTCCGAGCTAGAGGTCGAAAGACTAAGAACAAGTCAATTACAATCGGAAAAACAACTTGAGTCACGTGAAAAAAATCACAGATTGAGAATTAAGTCATTGGAAGAACAAATTGCTAATCTAAGAGAGCAATTGAGCCGTGAGATTAGAACTAGACAAAATTTTATTCAACATTCAGTCAATGCCGATGATGAGATAAGAAGCTTGCATAATATTCTAAGCGATTCATTGCACAATGTTGGTCGTGAACAAGTCTTAGATCCTAGTTTATTGGACATTGAGACAAGACGATTAAATGAGTCTATGGGTAGCTATACTAATGAAACACCAGTGAGAAACAAATCGCCATTGAGACGATGTCCGTCACCAAACAGATTTAGATTCAAATACTAGACTAGATAAAACAAATTTTAGACGCATTTAAAAATTTTATTAGTTTAAAAATTATTTTTTTATATTATTTTCCAATTTTTTGAATTTATTCATTCAATTTTATGAGAAACAAAAAAAAAAAGCTTCTCCTCTTCTAAGGATTTTGCTAGCATCAATCAAAAATAGAATTGAATGTTTTAACAGTGATTTTTTTTGGGCCGCTCTTGATGCTAAATTAAATTCAGACGAGGAGTTTAGATAGTTTTTAAAACATTGCTTTTAGTTATTAGGTTTTTATTTTCTATTTGAATTTTCTTACCTTTGATATTTTTTTAAGATTTAAGATCTCAAAAGGTCTTTCAAAATTAAAAAGAATAGGTTTTTATTTTTTTTTAATAATTAGTTTTAGTTAATTATTTTTTTATCAAATAAAAAATTTTAAAAATTATTTAATTTTTTTACTTTCTATTACCAAAAAAACAAAAATGACCTAAATTTAATTTAGAAAACAGTAAACTGGATTCAAAATAAGAAGATACTGAAGATAGAGCTCTTTTAAAAGCAGTATTTGCTTTTTGGATCGAAAAATAAAAAAGAAAAGCTGTATATAATTTTTGCAAAAGTTGGCAGAAACATAAAATTAAGTTGAAAATTTGACTTAGAAAATATTTAAAAGAAATTATACAATGATGATTTAATACTAGGGTTGCTGGTAATTTAAAATGGGTCTACCAAACCAGCAAACGAAAAAACCGCTTCAAGATACCCTAAAAATCTAACAAACACACTCACTAAATAACATCCCTAAATCACTGTTCTGTACACTCAAAAAAAATTTTTCAAACTGAAAAAAATTAATTTATTTTCAAAATTTAATTAACACACTTTAAAAATTTGGAAATAATTTAAATTTTAAATTTAAAAAAAAACAACCAAAAAAATTTTTTCATTCATTTTACGAAAAATTGCGTAAAAACTAGTGATGAAAGTGAATATGCATATTCGAATCGATATTTGAATAAGTTGCTTTGCGAATGAAAATCAGCTTCAAATATAATTTTTGAATATTAATAAATTTGAAAAATATTCTTTAATATTATTTCATTTTAATTTAAATATTGAATGTTAAAAAAATTCGAACTAAAATTTGAAAAAATAAAAATATTGAATCAAAAACTGAATATAATGAATATTTTATTTATTAATTGAAAAAAATAAAAAGTTGAAAATTAAAAAATTTATAGAAAAATTTTAATTTAAAAATATTCAAAAAATGAATTGAATTTTGATGTTATTTGGACACAAATATCGATGTCAAATTTTGGTAAGTCATCAAAAAATTTTCTAATAATTTTTTGTTCTGACATAAAAATAAGTTGTTCTTAAGGAACAATCTTGAAATGAAAATCTGATAAAAAAAGAGATATTTTTACTTATTTTTTTTCTAAAACTTAACAGGCTCAATATTTTTAAGAACAAATATTTTTTATTATTCAAGTTTCAATTTGTGTGAAAAAAACTAATTCGATTTCATCACTAGTAAAAACAAAAATACTTTGAAATAGGCTATTTTAAATTTTTTTTTTAATTTGTTTAATTTTCTTAAAAAAAATTTCAAAAAAAATATTTACTGATTTTTACGTATATTTTCGTAAGGAGCTATTTCATATATATATATAATTTTCAATTTAAATTATACCTTGAGAAACAATATTTTTTCTTAGATTCGTTTCATCAACGTTATTTAAGTCCATTAAAACCAACTTTTGAAGCTTTTTCTTCATTTTTGATCCCTTCAATACTCCATATGCTTGATGGTCATCACTGCTTATGAAATTTAAAAGAAATTTTAAATCTGCAAACACAAACTGTAATTTGCAAATAGCATGATAAAATTTCTAAAATTTTCAAAATAAAACATAAAAATATTAGTTAATACTGCTAATCTAAAATCTACAAATTGTTTAGAATTTTCTCTAGTTTCTGAATTCGAAAATAGAAAAGTATATGTTGTGGGCTAAACAAAAAAGGAAATCCAAAGAAACTGAAAAATTGCCTAAAAATTTTCTAATTTTTCGGCTAAATTCGTTCCAAAAGATTTTTTTTCTTTTCTATTCACATCAAACTGTAAAGAAAATTCTTTTCTTCATAAGATGACATGTCGCATTATGAAGCTTTATATGTTTTTCGATGACTTGTACACACTCAAATGAGACCAACTTTTGAGTGAGTCGCTTAACTTCAGGCCCCCTCGAATCCAAGACTTTCAAGGTTTTCATATATGGAGAATCCAAAAATGAGGTCTATTTTATTCGATTAAGGTGGTAAACACTCAAAGGACCGGTGGTGTCAATTTGACATTTTTTCAAAAATTCAAATTTAATTTTTTAGTTAACGATCAATCATATTTACATATTTTAATATTTGTTATAAAGCTTTATTAACGATCTTTTAAAAATTCTGCTTTTCATGCTACATACTTTTATAGAACTAATGCAGCATTTAAGCAAGGTTTTTGTCAATAATAGCCGGTCTTTTGAGTGTTAAATAGAATTTTAAAGGTAAATTTTTTCAAGCTTTTTTCTGATAAGCTATTATATTTAATAAAAGCTTTTATCTACTATTAGTTTAAACTTAGACTAAAATTTAAATAAACTCTAAAGTCAAAAAATTTTAATTCAATTTAATTTTTTAATTTGAAATTTAAATGAAACAAGAATTGATTGAAAAAAAAATTTTTAAATTTTATTACAGAAAAAAGTTATTTACTTTTCTAACTCTGCTTACATAATATTTTTTGACATAGCTCCTAATTATTTACTATATCGTTTTGAAAGTATATTGAATTAATTTAAATGATGAAGTTGAAAAATAAGACTGGTCTTAAAATTTTTAAATTTTGATTTTTAATGAGAAGAAACAAATATTGACTTAATAAAAATTGTAGAAAAAAATTCATCTCTTTAATATTTGATCTGTAACTAAAATATAGTTTAGAAATTAATAAAAAAAGAAAAAAAAAAACAATAAATATTATTTGATCATTTTATCGAAAACGCCTGAATATTTGGTTTGAACTTGTTAGTTTTCAAAAATAAGGCCAAAAATGAATTCCTTAGGCGCTTTGATAAATCAAAGTATCGATCAAGTATCGTTCAGAACCCGGAGAAAATTCGAATCAGTAATTTGATATTCTATCTGTTTAAACTAACTGTTTAGATTATCTTGTTCAGATTTTAAACAACTTTAAGTTATCAAAATATTCTTTCATTAAATGATAGTTGTCAATTTAAAATAAACAATCTAAAACTAGCTATTATACAATTTGGCAATAAATTAATCGACACACGTCATTGATACAGCCCAAATGCTTGGCTCCAGCAATTACCAATTTGCAATTTAATATTCTATTTCAAGCGTTAAATAAAAACAATTATAATCAAGACCAATTTGTGTGGTTATGCTCAATTGAAAATATTAGCTGCTTGTTAGCATTAAAAAACCAATATTCTAAACTAATAAACAAAATTGTTTCTATCTTATCTTTCCATTCTGATAAGTTGTAAATCTTCTAGAGTATTTAGCATATCAAAATATCAGCGAATCGATTAATTTAGAAAAGATAAGTTTAGATTAAAACCCAATCAAAAAATTGAATATTAGATTTTCCTAAACGCTATAAATTTGTGCAATACACCAAGTAAAGTAAACAAAAAAAAAAAAAAGTTAAAAAATAAATATGGGTAGAAAAAGAAAAGCTGAATCGAGCACCTCAAGTTTAATAAATCAAAATGATTCATCAAATTCAAGTATTACGAGTTTAAGCTCTTTGCAAAGAAGCGCTGCGAATGACAGAGAGCGAACACGAATGAGAGTTTTAAGCAAAGCATTTGTAAAATTGAAAACAAGTCTTCCATGGGTACCTTCGGACACTAAGCTTTCCAAATTGGACACGCTCAAATTGGCAGCCAGCTATATTGCCTATCTTACTCAATTATTAGACAGTAATGATGAAAATAGTAGTATTTTATTGTGCCAGAATTTGGAAACTGGTTACGGTTCATCTAAAATGGTATCTTCGATCAGGCTCTCTCCAATTGATATGCAGCAAATTATAAATCAGCATTTGTTTGTCCCACAGATTCAACATCAAAATCATGGCTTTGTCAGTCATTATTCTATGTAGCTTTATTTTTTTTTACTTAATTTAAATGCCGTTTTGTAAAGAATAAATTTAATCTTTTTTTTTATCAAATTTTAACTATAAAAAATTTTATCATGACAGTAATTATTCAACGAAAGAATGAAGTATTATTCTCTTTCTAATTGAATTGAACCTGGCCACATGACATGTTAATAGAATCGTTCTCCTCTAAAATTTAGATTTCATTTAAAATATTGAGGCTTATATGCCTCTTGGTAGACAATTGAATGAGGATTAAAATGCTACTAAAACACCGAATTTTCTAAGCATAAAATAAATTTTTAGACATTGAACAAAACAATGTGGTCAATCAAAAAAATAATGATCATGTCAATAGTAAATCAATTCATAAAAAAATATATGAATTAAATGATGATATAAAATTTTAATTTTAATTAAATTTTATGCTTAAATAACACCAACACATTTAAAAACAGAATTGATAAACAACTGTGTTTCTACTAAATTAGACAACATCCACCAAAATCACTAAAGACACTATTTAAGCGCATGAAAAATTTACAGGACCTGGACGGACGTGAAGACTAAGTGTGTTGCTTACACAAACCTTTTAAAAAAAAAAGAATCGACAAACTACTTTATTTTTTTTATAAAACTCTTTTTGTTACCACTAAGATTAAAATTGTTCTAAAAATAGGACATATGTAAAATATGTAAAAACAAAATTTATTTATAAAATTGTAAAAATAAGTTATCTAAAAATATCTTATTTATAAAAAAAAGGCAATTGGCTGTTATAGTAGGGCGTCTACGTGCGCCACTACTTAGAGACCTAAGTCTCCCACACATTTATACTACTACTACTACTACTAATATATTAAAATTTTGATTTCAAACTTAAATTTCTGACTTCAAACACAATTTCACTCTAAAACAGTTCATTCTTTCAAGCACTGCTTAACTACCCTAATTTATTTATCAATTGAATTAAATTGTTTTTGTCATTTTATAATTCACCTTTGTTTTTCTGATGATAGAATTTTATTTGATTATAAAAAAAGATTAGCTAAAAAATAATTATTTAGCTGATTAAAAGAAATACTTTTCAGCTATAAACAATAGAAAGTCCGACTGTTTTATTGCCAAGTAATATCTAGAAAATATGAAAAAAATTTAAAATAAAATAAAATAAATTTTTTAATGATTATAAGAATTTTTTTAGTTAAAATAAGCGATTTTTTAAAATTTATTTCTTTTAGATAGAAAACAAGTTGAAATTTTTTAAATATGAGATATAAAAACTCATCGGGCTTTCAAGTGTTAATTTAGTTATGAAAAAATGTCTCAAGAGCTTCCAAAAAATTTGACACCGTGAATTTTGAAACAAAAAGCAAAACAAAAAGAAAAATTCTAAAATTTAAATTTTTAAAAATTTTACATTTCACCTAAAATTCTGTCTCTGCAAAAACTCTGCAATATAATCTTAATGATTTACAATTTCAAATATTATTTTGCAGAATTACAAGGTTTTTGCCGAGATAGAATTTGGGTGATACATTTTTAAGAACAAGTTTTAGACTTAAACTAAAAAAATTATTCCAACTTAAAATTTTTGTTTCTGGTTTTTGTTTCAGATTTCACAATGCCACTTTTTTCTTAACAATTTTGGTATGATTCTTCAATGAGATTTTTTAAATAATAAAATAAAATTTATCTAGAAAAATTGACAATTTATATCTGATTAGAAAAACACAATATCTTATTGAGTCAACCCGACAACTTTGGCTCATAGAAAAATTAAGTTCCCATAAGTCAGTAAAACTTAAAAAATTATATGAATATTAAATTTAAATATTAGTTTACTTTAGCTTAATCTAAAATTAAATACACTCTAATATTTTCCTAATAATTGGTAGCTAATATATCTATAGATATCTTTTTAAGGAAATTATGAAAAAACTTTTGGTTGAGATATAGAATAAATTTTTTAAAAATAATTTAATTAGGTATACTGTAAATATACTTGCTATGAAACTATTGAAACTTGAAATTTTAGCACTCTGAGGTCGGAGGGTTTCTTCGGCGCTTTTTTTTACAGATTTTCTAAGTTTATGTTTAATAGTTTTTTATTTTTTTAATCAAAAAATATTGAAATTAATTAAATAAATTAAGTTTTCAAATATTTTTATTAATTATAGCAAATTATAGCAATATCTCTTATTTTAATCATTTTTTGTATATTTCGATTTTTTAAGACCCAGAAAGGTAATTACACTCATTCAAAATTGTTATTCGAAAAATATTCAATACAAGAAACAATTTCAAAAACTGAAAAATTAACAAATTTAGTAATTAAATTTCTTTATTATTATTTCTTTGTTAGATAGAAGTGGATAAATATACATAAGTCTGGCAGAGTAAATTTTTTCTCAATTTCAATATAAAGCTAAAAGACTTTGTAAGTAGCAATTCAATGAAATTGTACATTTGAAATCTCTGAGCAAAAAGAGCAAATTGAAAATTGATCAAAAAATTGTTTTTGGCAAAATTTTTGGGATATTTAGGTTTTAAATTTTAATGAATTAGTCAAAAAGTATCATTTCGAAAAAATCAAAAATTTAGATTTAACTGTGATCGTTTGACAAAAAAATACTTAACTTTAATTCATTTTTTCTTGTAGAAATTAAAGGATTCTGGGAAATTTAGAAAAAAATTCAAATTTAATGATATATTTTTAAAGATCTTGACGAGCTGAATCCAAAAATGTCAAAAATTTTGAAATCGGACCATTCTTTCAAAAATTGTATGAGCCTAAAATCTAAATAAGCTTATTACTTAAAATCACAGTATCTTGATAATTTCTAAGGCTTTTAAAATATTTTTTTTAAGCATGATCAGAAATAAAAGAGGAAATCAAAAAAAAATACTAGTTAGGTTATTCCACTAAAAATATATCTAACGTTTGGGAGAAACCCAGGCAGTTTGGAACGAAGCTTAGTCCTTCCTTTCAGCTAATGAGAAGAGATAGATTTGTTAAGTCAAAAAAAAAACTAGATTTGAGTCACATGATTGATACGGTTCTGTTAGTTATTCTTTGGATAATTTAAAAAGAATAGGAATTAATTGAGGTTGATGTTATATGCGTTGGATTTCTTCTTTTTCTTTCTGGAAGAGGTCAAAAAGGGTTAAAAATCTTTATTGGGAATTAGAAGATGTTGATCTGATATGTTGTTCAAGATCGCAGTTTATTGGTTCATGGTCTAGCTTTGTAAATACAAATTTTTTAAACAGAAAACATCTTTTTATTTATTATTTAACACAAATTATCTATGTCATTGAAATCTTATTAAGATTTAGCACAGTCAAGCTAAAGGATAAGAGTATATTATTCCTGAACAAAAGTATGTAAAATGTAAAATAAATTAAAAAGTTATAACTTCGTTGTACTAAGCCATTTAAGAAGTAATCCGTTTAAAAAAAAGTCGGTACATTTTAAGGTATCACAATTTTGGAGAAAAAATTATTTAACACTAGAAAGTCTGAAGGGTTTTTTTGACCCCTTTTTGAGAAATTTAAACTTGAATATTATCTCAGAGATATAAAGTTTTAAGAAATTACTCAAAGAAACTAGGCTTTGTGAATTTTGGAACAAAAAAACAAGAACAAAAATTTTAAATTGTAATAACTTTTTTTCCTTTGGTTTAAAACTGGTTGTGCAAAATGTATCATGTGATACATAGCATGTATCACCGATATTTTATTTGTGCAAAATAGTATATGCATTAAAAAATCATTAAAATTTAATTGCAGAGATTTTGCACAGATTAAATTTTAGATGATACATGTTATGTATCAAATGATACATTTTGCACAACCAGTTTTAAACCAAAGGAAAAAAAGTTATTACAATTTAAAATTTTTGTTCTTGTTTTTTTGTTCCAAAATTCACAAAGCCAAGAAACTAAAAATAAAATTGTAAAAATTTTTAAAAAAAATTAATTTTTAAATAAATTTTATTTATTATTCTTGAAATTTTAATAAGAAATTATTGTATTTATAGTTAAGCAATTAAAATTGGATATGCAAACTGTCAATTTGCAAATGGCTTAATACAATTTATAAATTAACCAAATTTACAATTTGGATAGAACATTCTATGTATAAATGTATTCTATGTATTAAATCTTAAACATCATTTCAAAGACTCAATGTCGATGTATTTTCATACCATTTGTTTCTTAGTGTATAAAAAAACAGTTTAATTCATAAAAAAAAATGTCTGCTTAAAATTTTATTTGATTTAATTTAAAAAAATCTCGATTCAAAAACGAAATTAGAAAAAAGGCTGATTTCGATAATATTAAAGAGAAAATTTCCTATTAACAAAATTAAAAAAAATAACTAACAAAAACAAATAACATTTAATTAGCACAAAAAAAAAGAAGATTGCTATAAATCAAAAAGACGCTAAGACAGATCGCGCCGTTTCGGTCAAACAAGTTTGATTTTCAAAATCACCAAAATCATCTAATTTCCAATCTTTATTTTTATCATCATTTTTTACATTCAAAAATTTCGATGGACTATCAATTTGAGTACAAAAAAAATTAGCTTCACTCAAATTTTCATTAAACGATAAATAGCCACTATCTGAAAACTCGGTTTTTATCTTGAGACTTTTTTCTTTTAGTCTTTGTGCTTGCTCTTCTTTGAGTTTTATTTTCTGAATTGCATTTTTGAGCGGTGTTGGCGTACGCACATTCATTATATAAGCATAATTTTGATTTAATATAGCTGTATTTTGCTTGAGTGGCGTTGAACAAGAGTCATCTTTTTTTTCATTTTCTATTTTTACCAAATATGAATTAGTGTCAACCAAATCAAATAAATTTTGATCAAAGAGTCCCGGATCTTCGAAGACAATCGAAGCGCACAGGTCATCACTAAGCTTAAGATCTTTATTGACAAAATTTTCTTTTTTAGGCTTAGACTTGACTGATTTAGGACTATTTCTGTACACTGAATCATCGAGTCTTTTTTTCATGGTTGAATTCCAGTGATTTTTGATGGCGTTGTCCGAACGTCCAGGAAGATATTTAGCTATTTCGGCCCATTTGTTGCCCATTTTTAGATGAAGATCGTATAAGAGTTGATCTTCGGCCTCGGTCCAGGCGGTTTTTTTAATATCTGGATTTAAATGATTGTGCCATCTTTCTCGACATTGTTTACCGAGGCGGCCTTTAAGATGTTTGGCAATAAGTGACCATCGCTTAGGTCCATATCTTTGCACAAGCTCGATTACTTTGGCGTCTTCTTCTTTGGTCCAAGGACCTTTGATTAACTCTGGATTGAGAACTTTTTGCCATCGCTGCTGACATTGGTATTCAGTGCGAGGAGGATATGAAAAATTCAATGAAATTGCTTTCCAATCTTTTGAGTTTGCTGGGTATTGTTCACATAGATGGTTAAGCAGTTCGTCTTCTTCTTTGCTCCATCGATTTTTAGGTTTTGCTGGTATGGCTGGTGATGAGACGAATTGCCGATTGGAATTGTTCAAGTCGTCAAATGAGGAGTCCAGGTCGTTTTCGTCTTCGTCATTATTGTACATAAGCCATGGAGAGTTTGAGTATTCCATCTCAAGATGAAGAAAAATTTTTTTTTTTCAATATGAACTATTGATTGTAAATAAAGTTCGATTAGTTCGAAATGTAATGTGAGTGAGTTAAAAAGGAGGAGTTAATTTTTTAAATTTTGAATATCGTCCATTTTCCCGCACAAAAAATCTACATGCTTAACTTATTGAACTTGAAATAATTCGAAACTCGACACGTTTTTTGTCTCATAACAAATTTCAATTTATTCAATTATTTTATTATCTATTAGAGTATGTCACAAAAAGTTAGAATCAAACTGTAAAATTTATAAAAATAATTTTTTTCAATTAAAATTATCGTTAAATTAAAATTTTTTTTGCTTGAATTAGGTATCTAATTAAAGCTCATTTTTTCTTTTTTTGAAACAATTATCACACTTAAGATTTAAAAAAAAAGTCTCTTTGTTAATTAACTTCAAAAATATGTAACTATTTTTTGTAGAAAAAAAGTTTGGCACAAAAAGTTAGAACCAATCTTTTTAATCAAAATAAAAATCGGATATCTGATTAATTTATTGATTTTTTTTAGCCAATATGCTAAAAGACTTGATCTCATAAAAAAAACTACCAAAAATAAAGAAAAATGGGTCATAAAAAAGTCAGCGACCAACAAAGATGGCAAATTTTAGATCTTTTGAAAGATCGGACAAAGACTGAAAGAGAAATAGCTGATTTAGTTGGAGTTTTACAAAAATGCGCAAATACAACAAAGCGGAATTTTCAAGCGACTTCTAGGGTGAACAACTTTGGAAACTGCAGGATACGTCCAAAACTATCTAACCGTGATGTATCGTATATTTTTAGATTGGTCCGAAAAAACCCTACAACAAGCTATAGACAAATCGCAGCAGACTTAAATTCGAAATTCAAAGAACATTAGATAAGTAGAGAAACGGTACGAAGAGTTCTTTAAAAGAAAGGTATTGAGTCTTATTCCGCGGTAAAAAAGCAAATGGTGTAAAGAAAGACATAATTCGACCATTGTATATTTTAATACATGTTTAAATAAATGTTTTAATTTTCTAAATATGATTTTTATTTCTTTAATTTTTAAGATATTTCATATTAACTTAAACAAAAAACTCAAAGGTTTCAATTACACACTTCAAAAATATTAACATATATAATATAAATTATTTAAATTGATATTTTTTTCTAACACTTGAAAATGATTCACTAATAATTTTAATTTCTCAATTAAGTTCTTTAAACCAGTTTTGACTCCCTCAGTAGGCAACCTATTCCAGCTGTCTACTTCTCTGTTAAATATGAAATGCCCTCGTTGGTTAATTTTCGTCAGTTATTTGGTCATTCTCTGTTGTTATCCGCCTAAAGTCCTTTATGAACCAGAACAGCTCATTGAATTGCAATGTTTGTTTGAATTGTGTCATATAACTAATATACTCCTGTAACCACCATTTGTTTTGACCGGGAATAAACTGACTAGGTTCTACATCTTTTCTAAATAATGGTGTTATATTTTCTTTTTTAAAGCCGTTGGCATGCAAATGAACATCAAAATTACAAATGAACTTTTAAAAAATGGATGAATACCGCCATAATTCCGCTTTTTATCTATCATTGAAATTAATGATAATAATTAATATTATTAAACACATAAAAATTAAAAAGAACTGTGATAAAAATTTTGTTTTTTTTAAATTTATTACAAAATTGAAAAGAATTTTGAATAAGTTTTTGTCTAGAGACTTCAGATACATCAGTTTTTTTTTTTTATTTAGTCTATTTAAAAGAGCTCATAGTTCAATTAAAAAAGGCTAGTGTTTTAATAGAATATGTCGTAGTATAGCTAAAAAAGAAAATAGTCCTTTGTACCTAATACAAAACTAATTTTGTTAATACTTTTGACAAAAATATTTAAAACCCAAGTTTTACCTTTAAGATTTTTTTCAAGAGATCAAATTGGAATCTAGCTAAAGGTCGTTAACACTCAAAGGACCGGTGGTATCAATTTGACACTTTTTCAAAAATTCAAATTTAATTTTTTAGTTAACGATAAATCATATTTACATGTTTTAATATCTGTTATTAAGCTTTGTTAACGGTCACTTAAATATTTTTCTTTTCATGTTAGAGACTTTTATGGAACTAATGCAAAATTTTCCATCAGTATACTTTTTTTCCTTTTATAATCATTAATTTTTAAATCAATTTTTTTTACTTTTTTCAGTCATAAAACCGTGGTAAAATTTTAACAATCTTCTTTTTTGGTAGGATTTTTTTTTCAGATGAGTTTTTTTATTTATTATTTAATAAAATGTAATGTTCTGTCCAGAGACAAAGTATTTAATTTTTTTAAGGCTTTTAAATTTTTTCAAGACTATTTTTCTTCAAATTTCGATAGATTTAATGTCTAAAATAATAGGCATTATGTAACAATAGTTTAAATAAGTCAATATCAATTATCTTGTAAGCAAATATTATTTTTTTCTTGCTGTAACACCTTTGCTGTATATTTCCAAATTATTTTTTAATAATATTAATTTATAATATTTTTTTGTTCTACTGTAATTGCGTAAAGAATTTTATTTAATCAATTTTCATCTTTTAAAAATTAAAAAATCAAACAAAATTAAGATAAAAATTTTTATTAATTCAAAAAATAATTTTCTTATGATACACGAAATTTTATTCAAAAAAAATGTTTTAAAAGAAAAGCTTATTATGTAATAAAGTTTTATTTATTGTCAATTTAGGAAAAAAAAATAATGTTATGACATGATGCTAAGTGAGATATTGTTATTTATTTAATATGACTAGTTTATTGATCTAATGAATGCTAAAAAATAAAGTTGATATTTTTGAAATGAAAAATTCAACACAAAAAAACTTTTTTTTTGATTGATTTATTTTGTTTTAGCTGTCTTTCAAAACTTTAAAAAGTGAATAAAAAATTCTGCAGGACTAAATGTTTTTCTTATATCGAAATAAAAGAGTACTGTGGTAATTTTTTTAACCTGAAAAATTGAATAAAAAAATACTAATATTTATTTATTGACGAAAAAAGATGACTCTACACTCTGTTTGTCAGACCATATCTTGAAAACTGTACAGGAGCTTGGAATCCTTTGCAAAAGAAAGGAATTTAAAGGTTGGAAAAAGCTTAACGTTCTAAGACTAAATAAGCAACTCTGCTTGTCAAAGCCAAAAGAAAACTACTTCACCAATAGAGTGAATCTCTATTATTTGAACAACTTCAACAAATGCATTCAAAGACAAGTTTGACAACTTCAGATCTAAGAAATTTGCGGCTATTTTTACTAGTATGGTCGAATAAAAAATTCTCATATCAGACTCTATTGTCACTTACATTTCATTGTAAGATTTATTCGAGCTTTGTCTATGTCTATTATTTCTATTTTTAATTAGGCATTCTCTTTATGCTGTTTCATTGAGTTCAATTTATATGATTATCGGTAAGAAATTTTCAAAATATCTTCTTTTCAAAAATACGCTTTTTTTTGACGCAAGAATGGCTTATAATTAGATTTTATTTTTATGCTATTTATCTCAATTTTTAAGTAAAAATTTAATTATTAGCAATTATTTATAAAGAAATATAGTAATTTTAAATTAACACAATTATAAATTAAATGTCAACCTTCAGCTTTAAACCCAAAAATTTTGCATCAACAAAAATTGAATGAGAATAATTTTAAATTTCATATTAAACTATTTTTTTTTTAAACACAATCAAAAATTGTTTGTCTGTTTATTTAATTAAAACTAAATTATCAAAGAATAAAGATAGTTTTTTGAAAGAAAAATTAATTAATCAAATGGGCTGAAAATTCCATTAGACTGAAATCAAAAATTTATGATTTTATTAAATATTTTATGCGAAATTTTTATGGCTATTGATAAAAATTAATTGAATTTGACTTTAAAAATATAAATTTTAGAAAATTAGATAACAAATAATTTTTGACTTATTAAGATTCACATATAATTCTTCTAGATCTAATCAATTTTTAATAGTCAATAAGAATTAAGATTTTAAGACAAGGTAAAATTTCAAATAAAAACCGTTTCTTTTTTGGTATTTATATGAAATGTTATCTCATTTTTCAAATTTTAAATTTAGAAAAAAAAATGCCAAAAACAGACTTGAAACTTATCGCACAATTCAAAAGATTATATTTTAATTAAGAGTTAATTATTATTAATAATTTTAATTTCGAGTCTAAAATGTCAAAATAAAGTGTTGGTTTAAAGTAAAGAGTTTGAAAAATTAAATTTATATCACGAAATCTCAAGAGACTAATCCAGTAAAATTTAGGTACAAGATTTTCTCTCAGGATAATAATGTCACTTTTAGCTGTACCTACACATTTTTTTACAGCCAAGTTATTCTACTAATTTTAAATCAAATAAAAATCAGTTATTTGGTTTTAAAAAAACTTGCTCATTTAGATTATTTGATCAGAGATTTTCGACTAATAATGTTTTCAAAATATAAATGGCCTATAAAAAAGTTATTGAGTCTATTTTTTATTTTGATCTCAGTAATGTTGACAAATTGTATGCCGAGCAGAATCTATGGCCCTGATTCAGATGAATTAAATGGAAGATTAGACCAGAAATACCAAGAAATTTCCAAAATTAATAATCTGCTTGCTTTCATTGATTATTACAGTTGGAAAAAAATGAATCCTGACAAACTAATTGACTTCAAAGGTCAAAAATTCTCCCATGAAAAGCAAACGAATAAGCAGCAAAAAATTACAAAAAATGTGAAAAATGATTTTTTGCAGTAAAATAAAATTTGATTTTTTATAATTAAATGAAAATATAAATTGTTTTTTTTTTTTAGAAAACTAAAAAAAGACTGTCATCTGGGTCTTGGAATGGGCTATCTGTGTCACGCATACTCCATTACAAAATTTGCTCAACATCAGAAACTTTTATCTGATCCAAAAGGGCCTGGTAAACGCTAAAATATATTTTATATCTATTTGATTGATGTTCTAAATTTTAAAATCGCTCATGAAATGTTTAATACTTTTAATCTTTAGATGCTAATTTTTATTTTTTTCATTATTTCAATGCTATATAATTTAAAAATAAATTTTAGAAAAAAAATTTTCAAATTTTATTGTTGAAAAAAAATCGCCCGATAAGGGGCTCGAACCCTTGGCCTTGAGATTAAAAGTCTCACGCTCTACCGACTGAGCTAACCGGGCCTTCTTATTTCACATTACTTACACGTAATTAAAATTTAATGAATACCTTGAATAAATAGTCAAGTTTACGTGGGCTAAATTAATACCCAAATCTCTTAAATATTTAATCCATATATTAATAGATTTTCTAATAAAAAATTGCTTAATAAAATGAAAAAATTAAATTTTTATTTTTGGAAAGACATTTTTAAAATACTCATTTAAAAATTTATATCAAATTATAACAATCATGCATAATTTAAAATTTTTGATAAATTACAAAAATAAATTTTTCTCTCATGAATAATTATAAAGTTGAAATTTTTTCAAATTTTTTTTTAATTATTGTATATAAAAAAACAAATACTCTCTGCTACATTATGACTGATTTGTCGAATAGCAAGGCTAATACAGATTTATCAGGCAGCAAGTCATCGAAACAAAAATTTTACCAAGTTCAAAACGATTTGGAAAACTACGATTTGCTATGTCTTAGTCACAAGGAAATTCTCAGCGGAATATACGACTTTTACATGGACTTTTCACCGTCGGTCATACGCAAAATATTTCTCATTATATTCAACTCAAACAAATTATTGCGCCAAATCCTGGTCAATTTTCTATTCTATCACTCAATTTGGTGGTCAGCTAACTCAATCACCAACAACTTGGCAATCAACTATTCACTCATTAACCCGCACTTGTTTGCTATCATTCTTTACTTTAACTACTATGAAATTTTGATTAACCAAATTTTGCTCCGCTACGTCTTTTATTACACCATCAAGTCTCTTCATTTAATAAACAATAATAGTCTGAGGTGTCTACTTAGCCACATAGAAACAATTTTATATTTTTCAATTTGTATATTTATTTTCATTTACATGAAATTTTATTTAAATTTTTCAATTAAATTCATAGCAATGTTTTTAGGTCCACACTTGTTTTTTATGCTTTACAACCACTTTGACATAAACGTGATCATTCTGAATTATTGTTTGTTCTCTAATGAGCTGGTAAAGCCGGCCAATGAGTCGTATGCCAAAGACGCGGAAACTAAATCGACCCGACATAAAGGCTTTTTTGTTTACACAGATTGTTCAAATATGAGCATAGATGATTATTTGAATAGCAAAATAAATGTGTCAAGCATTTTGGCGAACACAAGAGGTTCAAGCGGAAGCCAAGAGCCCAAATCACTCAGACATCCAACCACAAGAGGAAAAAATCTTCCTAAATCAAGATTGCATAAATGGTTTCTAATTGATAAAGCAGAAAAATTAGCTGTATTTATTTTTAAAATGTTCAAATTTAATTTCAAAGCATTCACAGCTCGGATTAAATCTATGTGGCAGCTTGTGCGTTCAATTCGTCAAACTAGTAGAGTAAAATTATCTAAACGAAACTCGTTTAACTTCAATTTAAGCGGAGCTGCTGGATCATCTTCAGTTCTAAGTTCACTAACTTCAAATAACATGGTCTTGAACACCAATTTAATCAATTTGACAAGAATTTATTATGTTCATCATAAATGTCAGAGAGATGCCTCCAGTTTGAGAGAAGAAACCGAGCTTCTTCGATTTGAATTTATCACAAGATTTAAAGAATGTCTGATGCGATCAATTGAATCAATTTATTTTATATTTATTCCAACTAGATTGTGTGTACCACTTTATGTAAATGTGCGTAGTGTAGAATTTTATCTATATTTATCACTGAGTGCAATAAGCACATTTATATCGTTTTTCACCTACTACATTCCAGCATCTTTTATCATTTCACTCAATAGGAACGCTGAGCATTTGGGTAAATGGGTAAAAGAGAAGAAAGAAGATGACAAAGATGTCAAAGCTGATAATTTTTCCTTCTCAAAAGCAAATTCAACTCAACAGCCGATCAATAAGTGGATGAGTTCAAAAGTTTATTTCAAGAATGAAAGAGTGAGTTATGTAGGAAATGTTTTCCAAGCTCGAACTATATGTTGTGTATCGATACCTGGTAATAGAAAGCATATATCATTTTATAGACTGTTCTCAAGTCCAATGAAAATAGTTACTTTGATGCTCATTTTACAGATAATTTTTATTGCCTTGTTGATTATATTGGTTTTGTTGAATAGACGATGGTACTCTATTTTGATAAACATATTCGAACTTTTGTTCAATTCGCACACAATTTTCATTGTTTTTAGAGATTTTTTTGTTTTCTTTTTCCAAAAGAAATATCTAGCTAAATTGTCTTTTGATATTTTAAATTCTGACAAGAAAAATAATTGAGAAAATAAATTTTTTTTTCTATTTTTTTTACAAAATCCAATTTTCAATTTGTTTTTATTTAAAAAAAAAAATTAAATAGAAATTTAAAATTAATTTATTTAAAAAGATAAATTTCGCTTTTAGGGCAAAGTGTAAAAAGTTTACATTTTTATATTTTCATATTTTTAGATTATTTATGCAATATTTCAGAAAATTTTAAAAAATTTTTTGTTTACTGAATAATTTGGAAGATTAATATTCTGAAAAAATGCACAAAAAATATGAAAATATAAAAATTTAAAGTTATTTTCATCTTGCCGCTTCTAGTTGAAAATTTTTTTACTCTAAAATTTAGAAAATACGATAATAATAAAAACAATAATTTTCTTTAACCCAACTTAAATTATTTTTTAATATAATTTATAATTAAACCAAAAAATAAGAGTTTTTCATTAAATTGAAAAATTTTTCAACCCAAGTCACTAATTGTCACAACTAATTTATCTTTTAAATCATAACATAACTTAACTTAAAATAAGTACCATTTTATTAAATCAAATCTTGTTATTTCCTTTATCAAATATAAATAGCTAGTATAGTTAATTTTCTCTATTTTTGAGATAAATATAAATGCTTAATTTTCTAATTTAACTTAAAAAAATCTGACTTCAGTGAGACACTTTATATATTTTTTAGTTCTATTAAGAGTCCAGGTTAGGCGAGAGGTTAGCGTGTTATTCATCCAAGCAGAGGGTTGAAGGTTCGATCCCCGCAAGGGAAAAATAATCTTACGTATTCCCTCGTTCGATTATGCGACATGCATATTAAAATATCAAATTAAGAATTTTTTAGCATGGGTGAGATGTACTTTGATGCATGCTCCAAAAGCTGGTAGAATAGCTTATGGTGCAGCATAATCGAACGAGGGAATTCGGTACGAATGTCTTTGTAGTACGGGGCGTTTTAAACCCCTTTCAATGAAAAAAAAAATGGAAGACCAGTTTCCACTGGTCTATAATAATTAAGATGATCGACTCTATGCAGTTATCTGTGTGTCAGATCTGAGCCTTCGGTCAAAAAGGTAGTAAGAAAGGAGATGAGCGCCCCCTATGCTTAACAAGGAGTGAATAAGGTTAAAAAAAAGAGTTATTAAAAACAAATTCTAAAATTTTATATAGATTATTTTTAATTTTTGTTAATATTAACTCGAATATTTTAGACTCGAGCTTTTCTACTTCAAAAATTTTAATTTAATAAATTTCGACTTTTAAAATTTTTAAATAATCAAAATTTTCAAAACGGGTCATGAAAAAAAATTAACAAAAACCTAAAGTTCATAATTGAAATTTTTAGTTCAAAAATAAAATTCTAATTTTAGAATGTTTTTTTTAAATAATTTGACTTCAAACTTTTAAATTTTTGATTCAAATAAAAAAATTTCGAAATTTGGAAACTTCAATTAACATCCCTAATCTATTAACCATGTCTAATTAAACATTATGATAAGATCTTATACGCTCATTACAAGGTAAATTGCTAAATTCCGTTAGCTGATTTTATAAGAGGCTAAAAATCTCTTGAACGATTCTTAGTCGACTATAAAAAATATTTTTATCTAAAATATCAAAAAAAAAGTAGGAATAAAATTTAAGCACTTAAGATTCTCTTAGTTAAAAGTTTATATTGAATAAGAATTACAGAAGAAAGTAAGATTATTCTTTTTATCTAACGAGATCTTTGGAAAATCAATTTTTTTCATTAAGTAAAAATATTTAAAATTTTTTAAGAACTTTTCATTTTTTAATTTAATTTAAATATTTTGGCTTTAGGAAAAAACAAAAACTAATTTTAAAAAGAAAAGTATTCAAATATTTATAAAAGCAGAAGAAATTTTTTATATTATTTAAATGTTTTCTCTTTTAATTACATATCAGCAATAAAAAGTAATTTTTATTTTTTTCAATAGAGTGCTCAATTTAGAATAGCATGTCACTAAAATATAAATTCTCTATTTAAAAGACATGTGAATAAATTCAGATAATTATTATGTATACGAAAATTTTTTTCTTTTTTAGTGACAAGTTGGCACCGATGGCACAAGCTTTAACTAAATTGAAAAATATTAAAAGAAATTTTTTTTTATTAATTTATAAATACCAGTAGTTGTAGCAGTTCTTGCTGCGACACCTAACATGTAGAGTGTCTGAGCCAATCAACACCATTTGGCCGTGTGAAGCTATAGCAGTCGATTCTATTTAATTCATCCAAAGTCATTTTGGAAAAAGCGGTCGACTTAGATTTCATCACATTTTCTGACAACTTATTCCAATGCGGAACTATCTTATTCCGATCTAAACATTATTAACTATGCCGAGTATTTTTGAGTCATCTGCATACAATTCCATTTCGTTCGAAACGCAGTCAGAAAGGTCATTTATGTACGGAATAAATAAGAGGGGTCCAAGTACTTATCCTTGTGGAACTCCATTCAATACTTCTGACCATTCAGAAGCTCCATCACCAAGTACAACTCACTCAGTTCTCCTACTAAAAAAAGTCTCCGAACCACCTGACCATTTTCTGACCTAAGCCATAAGCACGTAGTTCATGAAGAAGTCGTTGATGCGGTACAGTATCAAATGCCTTTGAAAAATCAAACAGTATTTCATGAATACTATTATCTTTTGCTAACTCTCTCGTGACCATGTCAATCTTTTCAAGAAGGTTCGTGACACATCTTATCTTTGGGACGAATCCATGCTGACTTCTAATTAAAAGGTTATTCTCTTGAAGGTTTTAATCATTAATCGGTCCCTGATAATGCCCTCCAGAACTTTACAAGAAACTCACGTGAGTGATACCGGTCGATAATGCTTTTCAGTAATTATATTTACTTTTCTCATACAAATTTTTATTACATGCTTTCATCCTATACCAGGCTCGATGTTTCATCCTAATCGCTTTATTCACTTCGTAGTTCATCCATTTTTCCATCTTGGACGAATTCACTATTTTTTTCGGTACATGTTTGTCACAGTGTCTGAGCTTTTTCAATCTTCTATATTTATCTAAACTGGAATTTAGCGAAAGCGACCCAATAGTTTCCTTGTTTTGATCAGAAAAAGATCCATTACTACTCCTAACTATTCTTTTACTACTATTATTTACAAATTTTGTTTTATTTATAAAATTTTTATTAATTTCTCTTTTTAAATATGAAATTACTACTCATCTGCTGTATTGGCTCACGGTTTTTAGACTCTTCGAATAATCCAACATTTCGTTTCAGAAGTTTTCTGAATATCTAAAGCAAGAAATAAATTAATTTTCAAAAAGTTCTTAAATAAGAATCAATCCTTGGCATAAATCACTTTTTTAGAGCAAAATATTTAAAATAAAAATTAAATAAATCATTAAAATAATATTAATAAAAAAAATGTTCAGCTTTTTTTTGTTTAATTTTTTATATTTTAACAAAGCGTTGTTTAAGATTTATTAAGAAATCATTTTTTGTTCTTTAAACATTTATCTGTATAAATTTTTCTAATTGACAGATAAATAAATAAACACTGCCATGAGATTTAAAAATTGATTAGAATTAGATTTGAAAAATACATGTGGCCAAAAATGGTTGTCCTGAAATTTATTTAATATAAAAATTTTGAACCCATACCGATATTCCATTGAAATTTAGAGGATTTACAGTTTTTCTTATCTATTTTTTAGGAATATATTTCAAAAATTATACACTATTGAGGCATAGAATCTTTTTTTTGGTTTAGTTTTCAAAAAGATATGATCCAAAAAAATAAAAAATATTACTGTTATTTAAAATCTGATAAAATTAGATGTTTTTAAATTTATGTTTTTATTGAATAACTTATAATCTATAGAAGGTATTATCCTAAAATTTTGTAACAATATAAAATTTTTGATTTTAAACGAAAATGCTACAATTTTTTTTTCAATTTTTATCAATAAATAAAATCAAATAATTATTTTTCAGTAATTAAAATAAATAATTTTTAAAGTACATCTAATCTATTTTCATTTCGCAAAAGAGAAAATTTTCCACTTGAGTAAACTAAATAAATATTTTTGCCAAACCGACTTGGGGAATAGAGAGTAAAACCAGAAATCTAAGTTTTAATTAAATAATTTCTTACAAAATTCAAATATTTTCATGCTTAATTTAATATTTAAAAACATAATTAGTCTTTGTTTCGATCAATTGAACACCTATTGTTTTTTTAAATCACTTGAGACCGATTAACTTAGAGCATAGAAATAAAAATCAAAACACTTCAATTCATTATAAATATCATTAATCAATTAAAAAATTCCCGATTTTTAAAAGCTACCGATTTCTATAGGGAAAAAAGCCTCAAGACCGAAAAAATCTTCAATCTAGTCTAATATTGTTGTAAATAATTTTATTATTTTTATGAAAAAATATTTAATTTTTAATCTTTATTTACTGTTTTTTTTTTTTATAACTAAAATAAAAAATATTCTCATAAAGAAAAAAAAACTTTTCATAAAAAAAACTTCTCGAATTGGGCTTATTTACATCGAATCAATCGAGAAATATTTTAAAATAAATTAAGTTTATTAAAATAATAAATCTCGTACTAAAAAATTAATTACAAAAATATTGAACAACTTTTTTAGAACACTTTTTGCATTTGACTGAACAACACCATTGAAATTCACATTCACAATCTTCAACAATTTCAATAATTTTTCTATAATATCCTCTACCACAACAAAGATAATCACATGTTTGCAAATTAGAGTCATTTATCATGTTTGTAGTGTTCATTTTAAATGTGTAGAAAATATTTCTTTTCTTTTCGCTAGATTTTTTAACCACTTGACACATTCTACCGCTAGTTCCAAGAGTCATATATTTTTTGTCTTTGCGACAGAAATTTGGTGATTTATCAACATAAATCAGCTCGTCTTTGAGATTTTGGGCTTGGATTTTGTTCTTCAGATCTAGAGATCGCCTGGTGATCATCATTTTTAGCTTTTTAACTCTGTTTTTAATCTCTACATCTCTAATTTGAGATGCAAAGTTGTAACGCTTGAACAACTCGTCACCAATTACCCGAAAATCAGGCATCACTTTCCAACATACTTTGACACTGCACGAACCGGAAACTCCGTGACATTTACACACTTGTTTCATATTTTTTAAAATTACCTTAATTTAAAAAAAAATTAACAATTTTTTTTTTTTTTCCAATTTTATACCCTTCGACCAACTTCATTATTGTGCAAATTCATCAATTTGTACTCTCTATTGATAAATAAATTTTCTTTTTTATCATCTGACACTCGTATTAGACGAGATGTTCCAGTCAATTCTTTTGCATCGACAAAATACTTGCTCAACTTGTGACCGTATAGAACATTGTCGGAACAGCCACCCCATGCATACCTGCCAATATTGTTGTTCAATGGCGAATTTGAGCTTCTCATTTTACTATCACAACCACATTTTTTAATTTCTCCTCGAGTACAAGCCTTTGTGACTTGGTACATGGCAGCAGCTGAGTTTATTGCATGAATAAACGCATTTTCTTTACTTCCTTGAAAAAAAATTTTTAATTGTGTTTTTTTTTTAATTTATTTAAGATTTTTTACTAGTTAGAGCTAAACGACCGAACACATTGTATCTGTTGAAGATCGAACAATTCCATCTTTTAAATTTGAACTGATGTTGGCATTCTTCGATGGCAAGTTTGGCACCGCGTGCAAATATTTCAACTATTTTGTCATTTTTTAAGCACAATTGTCTCTGTATAGGAGAATTCAGCACTCTATAGCTATGACAATATCGCTTTAGTCCACTGCTTGATTGAATATTGTTTATCCTAAATAGATTTTGTGTGTTTATGTTTTTATTGTCTATTTTCAAGCCGAGATACCTAATAGAAAACAAATAGGTTAGTAAAACCAGAGGTATTAGTCTAAATCCGGGCTTGTTTTTCTTATCTAATCTGTCATAATCCTAGATAGGAAAACATTACCAAAACAATTGCTAATCTGTTATATAATCCGCTGACTAGACCCGAGCTAAGACAAAAAAATGTACATACCACCAGTATCCTTTAGTTGTATGAAGCAAAAAACTAATAAAGATCAAGTTTATTAACAATTTCATTTTATTAAATCTAAAAAAAATAATTTAGTTTTTTTTTTATTCTTAAATAAAAATATTGAGAAATAATTCAATTTGTTTTAGATTGATCTCAATTCTTTTAAGAGTAAAAATAAAATTTTACTACATTTTTTTTTAAACCGGTGAAGATGATAAAACTAATCTAGTTGATGACATAAAACTTAGATTTAATATTGAGATTTGCGAATTAGCAGAATGCCAACAAATTAAACAAGAGTTTTAGAAGAAAATATTTTAATTAGTTAATTGAAAACTATTTAGATAGATACAATAAAAATAAAAAAGGAAAAATAATTTTTTATATATTCAGAATAGATTGTTTTCGGACCGCCCTAATGTGCACTAGCCAATAAAGCAAATCGGATTGATAAATTTTATGTTATAATCGATTCAATTGGGCCTTGATTAAAAAGCCAATTACGATTTTTGTAGTTAGTCATGCTCGAATATTTGCATGTTTGAAAGCGACTTATTCGTCAACAGCTTTACGGTCAATGAAGCCGTGTGTCGTTCTTATTAATTGTGTCTCCGGGACTTGTCTAAGTGGCTAAATCTCCAGCTTACCTGTTTAAAGCCGGATCAAATTCTACCACAACCCGGCGCGCTAATGCCCATCTAATTGACTTGCTTCCGATGTTCGAAAGCAATTTATTCGCACACAAAATTAGCTTATTTGCTATTAGTAACCGCGTTCAAGTCTATTGAAAATTTCAGTCTTTGTTTTTTTTTCTCAATTTCAAGATAAACTAATTAAAAATATATATTATATTTATACGAATTTTAGATGCGTATATTTTAGCCAAGGGTAGACAGAAATCGAGAGTGTCAAATACTTGAAAGCTGAATTTATTGTATAGAGGTGATGAAAAAAATAATATGTTTACTTTTTTAATTAGAATAAAATTCAAGTCTTGAGGAAAATAAACAAAATAAACCAGGAATGAGTCAATGAGGCGTTACTTTAGTTATTTTTAATAGACTTTATTTTTTTTTAATTTACTTAAATATATATATATATATATTTTTTTTTGTTTAATTTTAACAGTTTTAAATAATCAATGCGGCTTAATCGGAACTTTTTTCATCCAAATTATCGGCTCTCATTATTCTATTTGTTTCAAACAATTCCAAAGATGATTTTAATTTCAATTTATTAAGCTTTTTTAAAGCATGATTCAATTTTTTTTACAGAATGTCCAAAGATATATATTCAATTATTTACTTTTTTCATTTTTTTAAATTTCATAATTTACAAAAACTTTTTTATTAAAAAAAAATAATTTAGGCAAAGCATTGGCCAGTTGGAATGAAGACTTAGTCCTTCCTTTCAGCCACATGATTGATTTTTGATACCATACAATGTAAAAAAAAAATAAATTTACAATTTTCATAAAAACTCATTATGTAAAATTTAAATAAAAAAAAATTGAATCCAAATTGTATAATGTAAAATAAGAAGAATGAATTTACGATATTGGTGCTATTTTAGGAAAAAATCGAATGGAGTGTTGAATTTTTTCTGGTTATTTTGACTGTAATTGTAATTACACTTATATATACTTAAACATATATATTTTTTTATTTCTTTGCTTTCATTCAATCGCTAGGTTAATAAGAAGGACGCTGATCCATTCTGAGCTGCCTGGGGTCTAAACTATTTAAAAAAATATATCAAAGCATGATTTTATTTAATCTATTGGACTTTTTTTTTGGTGCAATTTAAGTTTAATTTCAAGTATTTTTAGACAGATTAAGAAAATTTACAACAAAAACAAAAAATTAAAAATTATATCGTTAGCCTTAGATCTAAATAGAAATTAATTTTTTTAATAATCTTTTCTGACTGATTATTTTTATTTATTTATTTGTTTATTTATTTTTTTTATTTAAAAAATAATTTAGGCGAAGCCTTGGTCGGTTGGAATGGAGACTTAGTCCTTCCTTTCAGCCACATGATAGATTTTTGATACCACATAATGTAAAAAAAAAAATACAATTTTAGAATAATTAATTCATGTAGTTTGTGCTATTTTTAGGAAAAAATCGAATGGAGTGTTGAGTTTTTTTGGTAATTTTGACTGTAATTACGTATATCTTCCTGGATTTGACTGTGGGTACGACGACTGAAAACGAAATTTTTGAATAATTTATTGTATCTTTTTTCTAGCAATTCAATCATTTTATTTGTTTATCTGTACCGAGCTAATGCTCCTTCAGAATATATAAAAAAAAAATAAATCAAAATAAAATTAAAAACGATATGTTGAAATAACTATAGGTAAGACATAAGAAATAATTTAAATATTAGATAGTTGTGGATATATCTTGATTCGAAACCTTCTCTATATTCTTCCACCAGTCTGACGATCAATGGAATAGAATGACTCAATCCTACCCTGATATATCTCTCACTCAACTCAAAAAGTCATCACATCAGGTCAACATCTTCTATTTCCCAACAAAAAGAAAAAGAAGAAATCCAACGCATATAACATCAACCTCAATCAATTCCTTTTCTTTTTAAAATATCCAAAGAACTAAGAAAAAAAAAAAAATAAAAAATACATTGTATTATGCTTTTTATTTTACTTTTTCACATAACTTAACTAAAAGAACTGTATCAATCATGTGACTCAAATCTGTTTTTTTTTTTAACTTAACAAATCTATCTCTTCTCATTGGGCTGAAAGGAAGGACAAAGCTCCGTTCCAAAATACCTGGGTTTCTCCCAAACTATATTTTTAATAATAAATAATAATAATAACTCAAAAAGTCGATTTGAGACTGTTAGTAGATTTAGTTTATTAAAGGCCTCTTGGTGTATCATATTGGAGGGGGTGTCATATTTTAGCTTCAAAATAGATCGAACTGCTGAATTTTAAATAACTTGTATTATTTTGATTTTAGTTTCTGAGAATGAATTTAAACAAGGAAAAGAATAATCAAAGATTGATCCTATTAAGGATTTGTAAAGATTACCTAATGTTTTTGGTTTTAGCCCCATTTTCTATTTGAAAGATATATTATTAAGTTAAGCTTTGAATTACAGCGCTCTTTTAATTCATCCACCATTGGACTAAACCTAAGTTTTGAGTTTAATGTTATTCCTAAGAATTTAACTTTTTCCTCTTTATTAAAATTGCTATCATTAATTTTAAGGTCAAGATTAATTTTAATTTTAGTTTTTTTTTCTCAAAGATCATATAACATGACTTCTTTGATGACAGTTTAAATTACAGGTTGTTAAAAAGCTTTTTGCTTGAAATTTCAGAATAAATAGAAAAAAGATTAATCTTAGGGAATCTTCCTTTAAGATTAATATATTTTTTTGTTGATTCTTTTGCCATACCTGATACCAGTTTCATATCATCTATTTCTATGTTCTTTTTTTAAGAATCTCAGTGCTGAATTCTTGACGTGATGATGGAACTACACAGAGTTGTTCAAAAGTAACAAGTCTCAAATCAAGTCCAAGTTCGAGTAAAAAAGCTTTTATTTTTTAAATCTTTTGAAATTAAACTGAGCCAAATAAATAGCATCGGAAATCCATCAGTCAGAATCAAGGACAAATGAAATTCCTTCCGTTCCAGGCAGTTATTGTTGTGGAAAAATGATATTTTTGCCGTCTCAGGTGGTTATTATGGAAGCAAGTGTTGGACTTTTGAAAAAAAAATTCTAAGTCCGGACTTTTCGGTTGATTTAAATTAAGGCTAAATAAATGTTTCAACAGGTTTTTGACTTAAGAAAGTGAATTAATTTTTTAAATATGTTTTACTCATTTTAAAAAATTCCTTTTGTGTATACTGCATGAAAAAAATTGAGTAAACGAACATCTGATCAAATATTGATATATTTTGTCATGTAGTATTTTTGAATCTAAACTTCCGGTACGATTTTATTGTTTTTGATTCTTTGAATCTTTGTACACGTCTTGTTTAATTTTGATTTACATATTTACTGACTCTTTTAGTTTCAATATAATCATGGTAAATTAAAAAATGTCACCTATCTCTTCTTCAATTTTTACTTAAAAAAAAACAAACATTTTCACTCCAAAAATCATGTTCAATTACGCCAAATTAATTAAATAATTCATGTCATTATCAAAGATTATTAATTCACGGCCATCAGTGTTTTTAATGAATTCAATGATATTTTGAACATCTCTGTATAATTCTATTTGTTTTAACATGCTATGTTTTCTTATTATTTTTAAAAATAAACAGCAGTTTTTAATTGATTTATTCGAAAATTCAGACAATTTATGAAAAAAACTGTATACTTTTCCTTTTAAGTACTATTTTTTTGCAAAATTTTTTTATTCCTCTTATGTAAAAACTAGGAACTGAAAAATGGTTTTATAAGAAAAATAATTGAAAGCTATTTTAAAAATTTTATTTTATCTTTTATTTACATGAATTCTAAACAAAACAAAAAAAGAAAAATTGAGTCAAGTTGCTTTAGTTTTAGTCACACAAACATAAGGTCTAAGGTTCGATCCACGCTAATTGAGAATAAATCTTACTAATGTCTCTGCAATACAGGGCACATGCTTTAAACCTCTTTCATTCTAGAAAAGGAGATGAGTGCTTATCCATTATCCGTTAGGATAAAAATATGACAATTGTAACGAGTAATTTATTTCTCATCTTTTACACCATAAGCAACAGATTCATTATCATTATCCAGTAATAGTGGTGGTCTATTCAAGGTCCATTCAAGTCGGATTTCAACTTCTATTTGTTAATTTACGTTAATTCACCATAATTTACGTAAATTATGGTAAATTCACGATATTTTACCATTTTTACCGTAAAATATGGTAATCTAAAAAAGGGTATTTTTCGTAAAATAACGATAATTATCGTAAAATACCGATAATTATTGTAAAATTCAGTGAAAAAAAATTTTTCCAAAATTTCTCGAAAAAAACCGATTTTCATGAAAAAAAATTTTTTTTTTGAATTTTTGAAAAAGGAAAAAAAAAAAATTTGATGAATTTTTTGACAAAAATTGACGTAAATTTGGGTAAATTTTTGTAAAAAAAGGTAAAAAATGGTAAAAATTCAACAAAAAAAGAAAAATGGATTTTTTATTATTCTATTCAATTTTTTTTTAAACAAATTATGAAAATTAATATTTAATTATTATTTACAAAATAAATTTTATTTTCTAGCTTTTTTTGCTTTTAAGCTGTTGGCTTCCTTGTCCCAAGCTTCTTTGAATGTGGATCCTTTTGGAATAAATTTTACAAGCCCAGCTTTTTAAAAAAATTTAAATCTAACTTATTATTTTTTTCAAAGCATATTATTTTACTTTTGATTTTAAGCATTTCATTTGGATACTTAGTTACATAATATTTAAGAGTTTGATTTGGATCTTTCTCTTTAAATGTCTTTTCTAGCTCAGATCGCAAAAAGCTAGTAAATTCTTTATTATTTACTAAAAATTAAATTAATTTAAATTTTGATTACATATTAAATATATATATTTTAATTACTTAAGCCTGAATTTGTCCCTAGTTCCCGAATTTCATTTGCTTTATGGGTCTCTAATATGTCGATTTCGGAATTCGCAAGAGAACTTGAGGCTGGATTAACTTTGGGAATATCAGATAGTATTGAGTCTTTTAAAATTCTTTGCTCTTCGCACATTTTTAACAAATTTTTATTTAGCGTAAGTTGTCGTTGATTGTGGAAAAAAGCTTTTCTACTGTCTGGCCATGTGCATTTTTGTGTTCTTTTAAAATTTTCCCTGTCTAAAGGAAAAAAAATAATCTGATAGTTTCGCTACAGGGATACTTAATTGCTTTCTTAATTAAACCCAACATTCTTTTTGCTTTAGATGTAGTATTTTTGACTTGTGTATCTCATTTTAAATCACTCTGTATGTAAATACCCAAATCCCTTTCAACTTTTGACTTACTTAAAGTTTTTAAACCAATCTTATAATCAAACTCTGAATTTTTTTTGCTAATATGAACAACTTTTTATCTTCATTTATTTTAAGCTCGGTCTTTTGACCATTTACACACTTTATCTATATCGGATTGAAGGCTATAAATCGAGTTAGAATTTTCAATTTTTGATATTGTCTTTGTGTCATCAGCATAAGTTTCACAATGGTTTTGGACATTATTCAACATATCGCTTATATAAACAATAAAAAAGACAGGACCTAACACTGAACTCCACTATTAACTACTAGTCAAATATTTAAAAACTTAGCCCATATCAGTAATTGCTTTTGAATAGAAAAATTCTGTCGCGTATTTGTATAGACTTAAAGCTATTTTTTCAAAAAAAAATTATTCATAGAAAATATAAAATTTCACTAGATTTAAATTGAAAAAATTTATCTAAAGCCAAAATTTAAATCAAAAAAAAATATAGATAAAATAAAATAGACTAAAATAGAAAAAAAATAAAACTTAGATGTTGAAAAAAAGAATTAAAAAAACGTGTTTTTAAATGTTTATTTGTTCAGGAAAAAAGTAGAAATAATTTAAAATTAGACAGTAGAGTCCGATATTCGAGATGCCTTGACTCGAAACTGTTTTTTTATTCTCAACTAGTTTGACAAATAATGGGACAGAGTTACTTAGGCCAGCCCTAATACTCATTTCAAAAAGTCGATTTGAGACTGTTATTTGTCTTATTTAAGGCCTTGTGATGTAAAATGTTGGAGGAAGTATCAAATTTTAGATTAAGAGTAGACCTGACGGCACAGTTTTAAGTAAACTGAATTAAAAAATGTACATATTCAGTATAAATTTAAATTAGCGTGAAATTAAGTTGACATTCGTGGTTAAAACACGTCACCTTCTAAATTAATTAAACTAATTATTAATTATTCTAATTCTAATTCATTCAGTAAAAAAACAATTACTTAATATAAAATAGTTTAATTAATTCGGAATGGTCTATTTTCCTTTTTACCAGCAAAATTTTTGTTTATTAAAGTTTTAGTCTCAAGGACAAAATAAAATTAGAATTTAATGCACAATCAAACATCTATTTTACAATTTAGTAAAATATTCAGTTTGTTATATACAGAAAATGCAAAAATTATTCCTGTTCTTCCTTCGATTCTTATTTAAAAGAGATAACAACAGTTTGAAGAATTGAAATCGATAAAAATGAGGGGCTCAAAAGTAGTTGCACTCATAAATTCTGACTAATAAACTTCCGGTAGGCTAAATCTCTGCTAAGTACCTCTAGCATGCAAAATGTTTACCAATAACTAATAAATAAATATTCATAATAAGAATAATTTTCCTGTAAAATTGAAAATCAGCAATAATTAGAATGTGTTTTTGTATTTGCAAATAAAAAAAATTAACTGAAAAAAATACTTCTCATTTAGAAGGTATTAAAAAAATATTGCTCATGAGCAATTTAAATTAAAAATTAAAAACAAAAATAAAACATTAAAATTAAACTTGAAATTTTTTTTAAAGATTTTTATTTACAAATTAAATTAAAATTCCTTTTTTTTTCAAAAATAAGTCTCATTCTTATCTATAAAAAACTATTTTCTAATCCATAAAACCCATTAGCTTATCAATTTCTTCCTCCATATTTTCCTTTGAGAAATATATATATAAATAAATAATATTTTTTTGTTTTAAAAGTTTACAATTTCTTTGGCTAATGATTCAATTTTTAATTGTGCCAAATTCATATTAGAAGGTAAGCCTTGATACAATTCTAGCTTATTTTTGGCTTCTAATAATTCGTTTTGAATTGACTTCATGTTCTTAATTGAAACAAGATTTGAAAATTTTCAAAAATAAATTAGCCAATTTTTACTTGGTACTCAGAAACGATTTTTTCATGATACAAATTTTTGTCAATAGAATCAGCATGTTTCTAATTTTAGTAGAAAATTTATTTAAAAACAAAAATTAAAAAATTTCACCGTACCTTCATTTCAACTAATTCGAATTTGTATTTATCCATTTTGTTTTTCATGAACTGAATATTAATTTCCATCTCTTGTAAAGACTCTGTTTCTTGTTGTAGCTGAGATTCCAAAATACGGCAATCTCTAAATATATTAAAGTATTTCTTTTATTCTAAATACAGTTAAATTTTTACTTTAACAAAGTTTCTCGAAATAGACACAATTGAATAGTTTTTTCATTTAAATCATCTATTTGAACATTATTTGCATTTAGCTTCTCTTCTAAGTCGAGTTTTTTTGTGATTAATGCTTTTAATGCCATCATCAAACTAGTTTGTATTAATTTTTTTAATTCATAGTAATAAAAATTATGATGAAATACTTTTCTTTATTTATGCTGTCTAATTTTAGTTTTTGTGCAATTGATACCAAAGAATTGATTGATTTTGTGCAATTTTCCGATGCCAGCAAATCATTTTTGGTAAATCCAAATAATTTTAGAATGGTTTGTGTTTTTTCAGCTGATAAAAAATTAGGAAAAGTTGTAAGAATAAAAAAAAATCAGAATACCTTCTTTTGCGTAAAAAGAAGACCAATATTTATAATTTTTTAGCTCTAAATTTTCAATTTCTTCTGAAAAATTTTTATTCATTTTAATGAAATTAACTAAAAACTGTTTTAAATTCAAGTAAATTGTCTAACTTGAAAAAAAATATCAAGAGGTATATTTTTTAGTCTGTTTAAAAAAATCAAAATCAAATAAAAAAATCAATCTAAAATTTATTTTCCAATACAAAAATCTTTAAAAATGACATCCAAAATTTGTTCGGTGTTTACATGACCAGTAACAGTGCCCAACCAGCGTACAGCCAGTCTAAGATCTTCAGCTGCCAAGACCAAATCTTCGTCAACTTTTCTCTTATTTAAATAATTTTGTAAAGAAATTAGACATTTTGTAAGCATGTCTCGATGTCGCTGTTGTGTTAGAGACGGCTGTTCGGATATTTCATTAGTACACCTTAATTAAAAAGAGTAATATATGATAAAATTTTCAATTTATCGGTACAATTGTGACAATTTTTTTTTCAATTGATCCAAGAGTTCACCAATATCATTATGTTTTTCATCCAGACATGAAATTCTATTTAAAGATAATTTTAAATCAGATTTTTCAAAATTTATTCTATTATCTAATTCATTCACTTGGCATTGCTCAATCAAATCTTTTTTATTCAATGATACAACTATTTCCTTTCCAGAAAGCCATTTGTTAATATGAAATTCTTTATTGTTGAAAAATTTGGAAAAAACTGAAAATTGTTCAGCCAAGTGTTCATTTAGAAAATTTGCCAATCCTTTATTTAAAATTTCATGATAAAACTTTTTTAAATCGATGACCACTATAAGAACGTCAGACGATTCAATACTTGAAAAATTTAATTAAAAAATTAAACTTTAATTAACTAAAAAAATATTTAACTTGTTAAAAGCTCTTTTGACTCCCTCTATTTCGATTAAATCAGTGGTTTCTCTGATACCAGCCGTATCAACAAGAACAATTGGATATCCAGCGATATTGATTGCACTCTCTATTATGTCTCTGGTAGTGCCCGGTATCGGTGAAACTATCGCTGCTTGTCGCTTAGCTTGAAAAAGAAAATATCAAAAATTGAATTAAAAAAATTTAATATAAAAAACTACCCATAGCATTTAATAGACTTGATTTTCCCGCATTCGGCTGACCTATGATAGCTACACGAACTCCAGCTCTAAGTCTTTCTCCACGTCTATTATCGTCCAAGTGAGATTTGATTGATTCTATTAAATCGTTGACCATTTGTTCAACTTCTTCTAAGACAAAGTCCTCGACATTTTCTTCTTCATTAAAATCTATATAAGCTTCGACATTAGCTAAAGACTTAATTATCCTCTCTCGCCATTCTTTGTAAATTTTACTCAAGCAACCTTCCATTTGAGACAATGCTTGTTTACGCTGCATTTCAGTTTCGGCATTAACCAAATCAGCAAGACCTTCTATTTCAACCAAATCCATTTGGCCATTTAAAAAGGCTCTTTTTGAAAGAATCGAAACAAGTTTTTTTACTTAATTGAAATTTATATTTACCTGCGAGCAAATTCACCGGGTTCAGCATAACGCAAGTCTTCAAAAGTGGACAAAGCATTTAACAAACTAGATACAACTGCAGGTCCACCATGAACATGAAATTCGCATACATCTTCTCCTGTAAAACTCTTGGGCTCTTTAAACAAAACAACTAGACCTCTGTCAATTTTTTCTTTTGTCACAGGATGCCAAATATCGCTTAGATACATTTTTCTTGGTTCGAAAAATATTTTAGAATTCTTGGTTAGATTGAGCAAGACCTGATTGGTGCCTTTGCCGCTAACGCGTACCACTGCAACTCCACATTTTTGGTTTAGTCCTGAGGCCAAAGCAAAAATTGTCGATGAACTTTGACGAGAAATTAATTTAAAACAACTCTGATTTAAATTTTTAAAAAAATAATTGAGCATATTTGTTCTTAAAAAAATAATTAAAATTTTTTTTTTAATCTTATTAAAAAAATAGTTCATTAATTAATTAAGTTGGTTCAATTCAACTAAAAATAAAAAATAAAATATTTTTCGATTATTTATTTTATTTCTAATTCAGATTAAATTTGTTTTCTTTAATCCATTTAAGAATTAAAGGTGTATAATATGAAATAATAATGTCAGCACCAGCTCTTCTAAAACTATGAATTATCTCAATCAAAATCATTCTTAAATCAAAAGCGTTTGCTTTAGCTCCATGCCATATCATTGCATATTCACCAGAAACATGATAGACAGCCAAAGGATGGTTGGGAAATTCTCTCTTTATATCTTTGACAATATCAAGATAGCTCATGCATGGCTTGATCATGAGAATGTCGGCTCCTTCTTCGACGTCCCTCTCGGATGCTCTAATTGCAAGACCGGTTGAACCAGATGGTAATTGATAGCAACGTCGATCTCCAAAGCTCGGAGCAGATTTTGCTGCATCTCTAAATGGCCCATAAAAAGCACTAGCAAACTTAGTGCTATAACTCATTACTGAGACCGCATTTAGCATATTGTTTTGTCTAAGTATATTCCTAATAGCATCTATACGACCGTCCATCATATCTGAGGGAGCGACTACATGAGCACCTGCTTTTGCAAAAGCCAGAGCTACTTGAGCTATTCTTTCAACGCTTTTTTCTCGATTAAGACAAGAATCAATGACATCACAATTGGTCTGATTGAAAACTCCACAATGACCATGAGCTGTGTACGCACAAAGGCAAACATCGCAAGCGATTAATAAGTCTGGAAACCATTCCTTCAATTTGGGTATAGCCCGAATGACTGAGCTATTTTCGTTATCAGCATTGGAACCCGATTCATCTTTCAAAGAATCATTTTCAATCACGCCAAATAGAAGTACACAGGCGAGACCATCATTTACTATGGGCTCAAGATAATTTTTTAGCTTGTTCAAACCTAGACGATGAATATTGGGCAGTGAGGGAATTTCCTCATAAGCATCGTCATTTTCATGCAAAAAAAGGGGAAATATAAAGTTTGATGGATCGACCAGAATGTTAGCTGATTGCCATTTTCTTAAGGTTTTGTGGAAATATCCACCTTGAAGAACATTTTTTGGATTAAAATTATTGCTATTCATTTAAATATCGAAAATAAACGCTTCAAATTTTACTTAAGAATTACTTAATAATGAATAATTATTCAAAATAAAATGAACATAAATTTTGAATTGAAAATTTAAAAAAAAATTATTGAAAAATTTACAAAAGTTCTTTGACACATGTGTTGTAATTTAACATTGTTTTGCTAAAATATACGTAAAAATCAAGTGGATCAGTGTTTAAAATCAAAATTATTATTTTTTAAAAAATCAAATCAAAATATTAATGGTGTTCATTTATTAGCTTTTAAATAGTTTCATAAATTATAAATAAATCTAACAAAAAGACTGGGTTTTAAAAAAAGAACATTACCATCCGTCAATGCAGTTAGTAGGACATATTGTGATAAAATTTACAATAAAAAATTTCAATTTCAGTGTATAATTTTGAAATTTTTTTAATAAAAAAAATAAATGAAATATTAAAAAGCAATATTTTTTATTTAAATAAAAGACAAAATGATAAAAAATTTAGAAATTTTCAGCGAGTCGTTCTATTAAAAAAAATCCAAATTCTCTTATCTTTTCGATAAATTACAATTGGAACAATTTAACAACAGAGACTATCACATCCAGAAGCAAAAACCTTTTCAAGAAAAGAGTAGACGATTCAGGAGCCTTCAAGGTGCAAAATTGCTACCATAGCAAACAATAGCTTGCTCTACACTTAAACCTGTTGTAGCTTATTATTATTATTATTATTATTAATTTTTATTTCAGATTATTAAAATTTCTTTCACAAGTTTTAGTTTCATAATGGCTTACTATTGTTTTTTAAAAAAAGTATTTCCAATAAAAGACGAAAAACTGGGGTATTGTGAATTTGGAAAACATCAAAATCAAAAGTCTGAAATTGGCGACTATAGACTAAACTATAAACTAAAAATTCTTTTTTTTCTAGAATAAATTAATACTCTGCTATTTTTTTTCATAAAATTCAAATTTGTATAAAGTTCAAAAAGTACTGATAGAATAATTTTTTTCTTTATAAGGCATAAATTGTGACTATTATCTGAAATTTTAAATTCAAGCATAAAACAATTTACTCCTAAATTATACCTGTTAATTTTTTTTTGGAAATTAAATTCAAAAGCAAACTCTAACATTAATTGAAAATTTTTTGTTAAGCAGACATAACTTAAATTGAAAAATTAAAATTAGAATTGACAAATTATTTTATTAGTTATTTTAAAATTTAGACAATTACTTAAATAATCTTTTTTATTTTCTAAAAATTAGATATTAATCAACTTTATTTTGCATTTTCTATACAAAACTGTTAGATTTTATCTGACTATTATTAAAAATAAAATTTATTCATAAATATATTTATATTTATAGGCTTAAAGAAAAATTAATTTTCACGAACAATATTCGGGAATGATTCATACATTAAAAATAATTTTTGTTTTTGTTATTAAATATGTCTATTGTGACATATATTTTCACAATCCGAGAGGTTCCAACAACAGACTGGATGAACAGGGTCGTGAGCGAAATAATGCCAACCGAATGTTTAACTCACAGAATAATAACCGAGGAGGATATAATGTTGGCTACATGTATTATTATGCTGGTAGCACTTTAAGACTTGAATGGTGACGATAAATTTATTTTAATTGAAATTGTTTAATTAGATTTTATCCTAGGACCAACCAGCATTCTTGCTTTAGCCCGAATGCCAATTGTGATATAATTATTCAATATATGTGTGATGAAAAGATAAGAGATGGATCTGATCTAAAGTAAGTTAGCAAAGCTGGTTTTAAAATCTTCGTTAAAAATGTTTTCAAAGTACTATTCCTGACGTTGAAACTCTATGTGAGAGTAAAAGCTGCAACACAGACTTTAGATTCGGAATGAATGAAGATTTTGAATATTACTCTAATTGCAAACAACGCAAAAGAAATAAAGGTCTATTTGTTGCTGATCAAGTAATAAAAACTTTTTTGTCTTGAAAAATTCTCTTATGTGCTTTGATTTTCTTAAAGTTTGATTTAGAATTAATTTTTTAAATGACTGAAGTTTCAAGAAAGATTTTGATCAAAAAGATAAAGAGGAAAATAGAAAAGAATATTAGAAATCTCTTAAAAATCTAAGAGCTCTAGCAAACTAACTGCTGAGCATTTGTATATGTCACTAGAGATGGTAAATAACCTTACTTTGAAAATAATCTAAATAATCTTTTTAAAAAGAAATTGCATATTTTAATTTATTTCAATATTCATTAAGTAACTGGTTATTTTTTCAAATATATTTCAAAAATGTACCAGATTTTTAAAAGTTTTATTAAATGAACAAAATATGCTTCCCAACAAACAAAATATCATAGTCTATTCATGTTTGTATATCATTAAAATAAAATTTAAAAAGAAAATAAATTATGCTTCAAGTTCGATGTGTTAAGGATTGATCAAATGGTTTTTTTTTTAAAAGTTGAATCTGTAGATGATTTGGAACAGAAAGTCCAAATATCGCACTAGCTATTTAATCATGGTTTTACTTGGTGGCGCTAAGTATTGAGAAGATAAGGGTTTTCTCTGTCATCGATCAAACCAATCCCTGGCTCTTTGTGAATTATTTTGATATTTGTCTTTATTGGAAATATTTTCTCAAGATTCAATTTTAAAGGACAATAGTAGGCTGAATAGTATTTTTTATTTAACCATTACCAAGTTATTCAGCCTCTTAAATAACTAATCTAAAGCCTCTATATAATAATAAAGAATAAGCTACGGCAAGCATTCTTGCGGAGACGTCTTACTAAGCTACGGCAAGCATTCTTGCGGAGACGTCTTACTAAGCTACGGCAAGCATTCTTGCGGAGACGTCTTAATTCCCCAAGTCCACCGGAATATTTCCATCCATCGAGTCTATTCTTGAACTGGTTTACAGTCAAGGCATCGATTACTTTCTTAGGTAGGCTGTTCCACACTCTAATCACACGATTTGTGAAAATTTTTCACGCTGGGAGCAGTTGGTAGGTGCTTGGACGGGCAGGCGCCTTTTGTGCCCTCTAATACCTCGTGCTGGTCCTGGTTGGGAAAGCGAGCTGCAATGTGGGGAGGTCTGACCCAATCTATGTTATTTAAGCCGAATTGGTTAATTTCAAAGTAAATTAAAACAGATATAAAAAGTTTTTTTTTTAAATGTAATTTTTTTAATATTAAACATCTTCAAAGCTTTCAATATATTCAGTATAATCTTCACCCTCACTATCATCTTCAGAAACATTTATTCCTAAAAGTCTTAATAAAGTGCTACCAGGATCATCTATTTTGGATTGATACTTACCATAAGATAAATAATAAATAACAGCGGTAATATGAGAACAACATCCCTAAGTTCGATGACCCACTTTACATTCACATACCCACCCTTGTATAGCCTCTGAAAGGTTAACATTTCGAATATATTTAACATAAGTTCTATACTTTTTTTTACTAATATGCCTTGATGGTATGTCAGAGTAGATAATTCTAAAGTCATTAAAAATACTCTCATCCTTATTCAAATAAACAAAAACATTATCTTTTTCTCGAAACATTGATGATAAATAACTTATGCACTGTCCTAATTGATATTTACCAAATGATTTCTTTAATTTCAGAAGGTCTTCTCACCGTTTTCGGATCGATATGTGCTAAGTTCCAAAAAATAACAAGCACATCTGTTGTTTTGAATGTTAGTTTTTTTCGAATTTTCTTTTGAAGTGGACATTATGTTTTTTTTAATTTTGTTTTGTTTATATTTTCAAAGAATATTAAAAAAAACTTAGAATTTCAACTTAAAAACAAAAAAATTCTATCCCAAAAAGATTCATAGATTCTCGAGACAAAGCTTTTTTCATTAAAAAAACATAGCATAGGATAAAAATTAAATCGGTTGAAAACTATCCATTCCCCTAAAAAAATGTTGAATTTTATGAAAAACATCTTTTATTAATCGAAAAAATAAAATTTGACCATAAAAAAAGGGGGCAGAATTAACATGATTGTGCAGTAATGTTCTTTAGCTTCTTTTTTTTTACATAGTATAACAATGACGAGATGGTGATTAATGCATGCACCTAAGTTTTGTTTCGTTTTGTTACGGTGTGAAAATAACCGTTTCAACTATTTAAATTAACCTTATCAATTTTCAGAACTTATCTAGATTTTATCTTTATGACAGATTTGCAATATCAAACAATGAATTACGGTAAAAGCGTTAAATTTTCATAATTTTCAAAAAAGTCTTATTCATCTTTCTTTTTATATTTTAATATTTATAAAGTTTAAATATCTTTGCAGCTTATTATTATGATTATTGTTGCTATTGAAAAATTTACTTTAAGAGACTAAGAGGTGAAACAGCCATATTTACTAGACAAAATCCTAATGGTAATAGATATGCCTACGAATGTCCCGAGGAAAGAGATTACTATCCTTATTGGCATCCAACAAAATGGATTGTAAGCTTAATTTTTTTTTTTGATCTATGTTGTTTTAATTATTTACTTAAGGATATAGCAATTTTAACCAATAATCCGAAACGCTGTCCATACTTTGAACAAAATAGCGAAAACATTAAAAGTAGATTTTATTGTCAAGTGCCGAAAAGTTTTAAAAGCCTTATACCAATAACAAAAACAGAATGCTTGGTAAATTTTTTTGAAGTTTTTTTTTCTTATACAATAATTAAATAAAAAATATAAAAAAGAAAATTTTGAATGCAGAATGGAAAGAATCATCTAGTCATAATACATCAAAACCGATTTGTCGTGAAACCCAATTTACCAGAGACAATCATTTGGTATTATAATTATTAAGAAAAGATAAAAAAATAAAATTAATTTGATTTTTTATTTTCAAAAGGGAAATACTTATGATGGACAAACTCCATTTTTTAATTGGAAAATACCAACAATAAATCATGATAAGTGTGTCCTTAGGATCAGATACAACATATCAACAAATGACTATGATCCTTATCAAACCTTTGTTCAAGAAGACTACAAAAATTTTTCTAAAAAGTATTTTGATTCTATCAACAAAATTAATAGGAATATGCTTTAATTAAAACTCATGATATCAGAATTTTGTAACTTCTTTTTATAATAATTTCTATGATTGATTTTCTTAATATTTGATTAAAATCCTGTTTTACATTAAAATAAGAAAGAAAATGTATTCAAAATTAAAATTCCAAATGTGTATTTGGTCTCTAATTTATGTTTGAGCTGAAATTAGATAAGAAACGCAGACCCGGTAAGCAATCCATTAATTTTTTTTGGCTACTCAGTCCAAACTCGAGTCGTTAAACCCAATATTTTGACAAAGTAAAATTTTTGATCAAATTTTCTTTTTCAAAAAATTTTCAGTATTGCAGATTTTAGGATTTTTAAAATTTGAAATTTTTTTTTTAATTGAAAATATGAGTCTAGAAAGATGTTGAAAAGCAAAACTGGCGCCTCGGTGTTGCCAAATTTGGCAGTGGCCGCAAAAACCAGATACTTTCTTTTCTATAAATTTTTAATGATATGTGTATCAATTTATAGTAGACTTGTTTATAGGTCTCAAGTCTTAAATCAAGTCATAGCTTTGACTTAAATTTTTGTGACTTAGACTTAAAACTGTGACTTATAAACAGGTCTTATTATAGAGATATCTATAGAGAAGAAAAATCTGAATAATTTATTTAAAATTTATTTTTTATATGAATTTTTACATCGCCAGGATTGGCTTTAATTGAATAAATAAATAGATAAACTTTTATTTATACTTTACTTTTTTGATTTTTGTTTAATTTAAGAGTTATTATAATTTTTCAAAATTATAAACCTTCAAAAATGGAAAAGCTCTATAAATTTCTCAGCTAAAAATTTAACCTGCTTTTTTATAGGTAAACTTATTTATTATCAATTTTGTTATCTAAGAATTTTTTTTAGCAATAAATAAGCGGGTTAAATTTTAAAAAAAAAATTATTAAAACTTGTGAAGTTTAATAATTTTTGTTTAGTAGAAATTAAAAAAAAAATACAAATTTAAAAAATTTTACAAGCATTGATCAAGAATTTTCATATTATAAATTATTTATATATTTGGGTATTGTGATTGAAATTTCAATATCAACTAATTGAACAATTAATATTTATTTTTCATTAATTAATAAAAAAAATAATAAAATCTAAATCAATTATTCAATTTTTCTATATTTTAAACCAATTTTAATTTTTTTTATTTCCCTTCTTTAAAATTTTTTTTTGATAGTCTTTTTCTTTAATTATGTCAGATACATAGATGTTTGTATTAATAAATAAATAAATTTTTTTCACCCATTTTTTAATTTTGAATACAAATTACAAAATTTTCTTTTTTAGACATGGTTTAAGTGAACAAGAAGCTAGAAAAAGAGGATACATTTTTGAAACAAATCCAAAAGTAAAAATATTTCCGAATATTGATTTTGGTTTGAAACTGGCCGTGAATACAGCTCAGTATGGACGAGTATTTCAAGATAGGTGAGCATTTCATAAAATTTTAAAGCCTGATTTTTCAAAATTATTCTTAGATCCCATGTTTTCTCAATTAAACCAAGAGGAGATATTGAAGCTGATAAAAAAATTCTTAATTTGAACGTGAGAGGCAAACGTGGCAACATAGTTCAAGTTTACCCAGCTGTTGAATATGATTTTGTTCCAAATAAACTTGAAATTTCAAAAAATGATTATGTTCATATTCAGTATAAAATTCAAAATTTTCTTTTTTTTATTTTTTAATTTATTTTTCAAGATGGACAGGTTCGAACAAAAATCCTCTAAATAATGATGGACAAGGTCTACCTGGTACAGATCGTTCAAATATTGTGCTTCTAATGAATAAAGTAATCAAAATTTTGGTGGAGAAATATTTGATTAAATCTGAAATTTTTAGACTTTTGACACTCAATTTTTCAATTCATTTTATGCCCCTTTACCAACTAGTGGAGACTTGCGAGTAAATTATCCATTCAATCTAGAAAAAAATGGTTTTATGAAATTGAATGATCAAGAATTAATTAAACTTGCTTTTTTACGAGATAGTATGAGTATTTTTTTTAATAAAATGAGTGTGTGATTATTTTAATTAAGATCAAATTGGGGGAAGCATGGATGAACTGGACGATGCAGGTACATACTTTGATTTTGGCGCGAAAAAAGTAACTAGTTCTGGTGTTTTTCATTACATGTCTACTAGAAACAACAATTTTTCGAACAGAGATCAAAAAGGTGTTGTAGTTTCGTACGAGAATGAATTTTTTGATGATTTTATCGGATGGAATGGAGGTGTCATTGACTTTAGAGTTGGCAAAATGTCAATAGCCGAAGGCACAATTAATCAACTAGAACATTTTAGAGTGGATATTAAAAATTTAGAAACTGTAAATCAAACAGAATTGCATACCAAAGTGCTAATACCGAACAACTTCGATAAAAGCACAATGGCTAGTGATTTGATTTTAATTAAAAAAACCAAAAGCAAATTACAAAAACCAGTGAAGATTAATCTTAAATTAAAGCGAGCTTTGGATATCATGGAGTCTCATGATCTGTACAGAATTAATAATGAGCTTTTGACAAAAGTTGAATCGAAAATTAATGAAGACAATTTAGAGTTTGAGACAAATCAAAGTGGAATTTATGTTGTTAAATATGAAAAAAATTATGGAATTTTAATTGCAGTTTTTGTCAGCATTGGAGTTTTAGTTATCATTATTTTAGCTGCCAGTTTTTTATTATATAAAAATCCAAATTTCATAAAAAGTTTGAGATATAGAGCAAATAATTTGAAACGCTCTATGAATAATCAATTATAGTGAGTTTTTTTGACAGAATTTTAAAAATTTTATGTTTTTTTTTTTAAATTTCTATTTTGCGTTCAGAGTGTGTATTTATGAAATATTTGTAAAAAAATTTAGAGAAATATTTTTTCTAATTTTTTATTTAAAATTTTTCAATTAAATAAATAATTTTTCAAAAAAAAATTTCTAATAAAATCCAATTAAAATAATCAACTTTTTTTCTTTTTTCGATTCAAACTTTAAGTCACAGTATCTTTTTTCATCATTTAACAACCAACAAGCATACTGCTTCAATTTTATCTATTGAAAATCTATAAATAGACATCGAAATAATATTTAAAAATTTTATTTAATTAAAATGAAATAAGAATTTAATAGATAAAGAAAAAATACTTACCGGTTCTAGGGGTCTAAAGACAGCAGAACTTAAGTAAGGTAATATGGAGTAATTAGTAAGGAGTATATTTTAATAATTACTCCAAAAACCCCCATCAATCGGCATATATTCTGAAAGAACACAAAATTTTACGTCATAATCTGAAGTCTTCCTGAGATCAAAATCAAAATTTTTTTTTTTAAATGGAATTTCGGAAAAAAGCTCAAAATTAAGCATTTTTTTAATATATTCTGAAACTAGAAAATTGGCAGAGATTTTTTCAAAATTTTCAAAAACAAAAGATTTCATTCAATTTTTGAAATTTATAAGTCTCAGTTAAGTTCATCGTACTTCATAGTATATATTGAATTAATTTATTTGAAAAATTCAATATTTAAAAAATTAAAATGCCGAAAAAGAAACAAAATTAGATTAAGGTCTATCTTTTTTTTGGAAATTTTGAAAAATCTCTGTTTTTGGCCAATTTTTGTAAAACCTAAATTTATTCAGAATTTTTTCTTCTAAATAATTGAAATCTAAATTATCTAAATAATTTTTTCTTCTTAAAAATAATTTTTCACAGATAAAATTTTTAATTAAATTTACCCGAATCAATTTATAAATTGTGTAAATAGCTTTTGTTAACCCTTGTATGACCAAAAACTTTAAAGATTGTTCATACCTTTATCAATTTTTAACAGAGTTGTTGAATCATGGAACAAACTACCAAAAGAAGCAATATCAGCAAGTAAAGTTTTCAATAGTATCAAGGCTTAAATTGATTAAGAAATATTTAAAGTAAATTCAAATTAAAAGGGACTGCAATAGCCTAAATGACCAAGCACAATTATTAAGTTTTATTAACTAAATAATATGCTTCTCATCAAAAAAGAATCTTTTTGGATTAAATATCTGAGATAATTTATAATATTGTATTAATGAGACTACAGAGACATTCATAAGATTTTCTCTCCGCTTGCGAGGATCGCATGTTATACGGGGGGCATGTTTTGAACCCCTTTCATTAAAAAATGGGGGACCAGTTTCGACTGGGGATTTGAATAATTACGGCTTAGATGATCAACTCGATGCAGTCACCTCTGTGTCAGATCGGAGCCTTCGCTCAAAAAGGTACTTAGAAAGGAGATGAGCTCCCCCCTATGCTCCACACGAACAAGGTTAAAAAAAAAAAATTAATGAGACAGTAAACACTGATAAATTTATTAGAACTTGAACCTTAATTAAAAATTTCAAAAATGAAAAACTAGTAAATATAAGAATTAAGTATAAGAAAAATAAAAATAAATTTTTTTTTTTTTCCACATTACATTTTTTGGGAGTTTAGTGTCCGCCACTGACGGTACCCAATACTATATTTTACCCAATACTAGTATTTTGCATATATAAGGTTGACTTTTGATTCTATTATTGGAATTTTAAAAAAAATCTGAATATAATAGACTCAGTGCAAAATTGATTAGAATTTATGATTAAATGGACTTTATTAAAGTAAAAATTCAATATAAATTTTTCAAATAGTTTGAAAAAAATTCGAAATAAATGGTTTTTAACACAAAAAAAATCTAAAATTTTCTGATTGTAAGCTTTATCTGAAAACAATCTATTTTTAACTAAATTCTATCTGTTAAAAGTATTAATTGATTTTAGAATGATCTTGATTTAATTTTGAGCACATTTGCTTTTTTGTGCATGCTTTTAGCATATATTCAATTTCATCAGTTACCTTTTCAGAAAAAAAAAACCTTGATTACCTAAAGCAAATTCAACCAACCTAAATAAAGAAATTTATTTTAGTTTAAATACTTTTTCCATTTAATTAAATTCCTAGCTAAATAAATATTATCATTTAATGGATTTTTATTACATTTATTGATTACAGCAGTTCTAAATCTAATTTGTAAACACTTTCTCACCAACAAAAAAAATGAAATACAATTGCTCTATTTAAAAAAAAATCAGCGCCCTATGTCGATATTTATACGATTTTTAATTGAATCTAATAGTTAGATTTATCTACTAAGGTTAAAAATCAGATTGCGAATAACGATTAAGCAAAAAAGTAAATTTTCTCAGTCCAGTTGAGGTATGCCTTTGGCCTGATTGATTTTTTCACTGAAACAGCAGTAGAGCATTCAGGAAAAAGATTTTTAGAACTGATCTGGGAAATTAAATGGAAAAAATTCTTATGTTAAAATCTAGATGTTAGAATCGAATCAAATCTTAAGAATAAAGGTTTTGTAGAAGGCGAAATATCATATAAACAAGAGAGTATTGCGTTCCAATGCCACCTGATGGAATTCGCTTTCAAATCATTCATTATTTTAAATCCATTAAATAAATCTATTTGTTTTTCTCATTAAAACTAATCCTCTAATAATATTTAAGTTTTTTTTTGTTGGCTTCGAATTGCATTTAGGGTTTCTGTGATGGCAACTAGAAATTAGAAAAAAAAAAAATTTCTGATTTTTTTAAATTAAAAAAATTAAATAAAAAGTTTAATTTAGTTTTTTTTTTTTTTATTTCTGTTTATTATACTTAGTGATGACTCATCATTTACAATCAAATTAGATGAATATTCAGGCAAAAAAAAAACATAGTCTAAATTGTTTATAATATTCAATGATTAATTTCATCATCTATTCACAAATTTTTTAACAGAAAAAAATCAAAATAAGCACCTTTTAATAGAAAAAAATATGTCAATATTTGAATTATTATTTTACAAAATTTATTTGTAATAAAACTTGATTGAATTATGTAATCCCAAGCGAACAACTAAAATAAATATTAATTATACGAAACTAGAAGAGAAGCAGTTGTAATCTTCTAAATATCTTCTTTTTTTTTTTTCAGCAAAAAAAATTTTAGATATTAAGTGTATATAGTGAAATTAAGTTGAAGTTTTTTTTTTTGTTGTTATCAGCTCAGGGTCTGAATTGCATAATAGGAAATTAAGCGTAAAAAAAAGTTCTTTATTAGTTTACAGTTAATTAAAATAATTTGAGATTTATTTTTTAAAAATTTAGAAATTTAACTCTCACAAAATGAAAAGCCTGATTCATTTTACTTAAATCGGCCCAGAAATATGGACTACACATTTGACAAATTGAAGAGATCATTCGACAACATTCTGAAAGAATTGGATGACATTTGCAAGAGTATCGACAATCTGAACGACTTTGAACAAGGCACTGTGAGCAGCAAGCCGCCCATTTCAGATAAAAATCCAAAATGCAGTGGACCAAAAAATTCCAATTTATTTCGAAAGTGTCGACTGCCAGATGACCAGGAAACCACGCCTCTTTTGAGCAACATAATCGGCTCTGCACAAGAATGCACCGCCAAGTTGTTCATGAATGAGAATAAATCGTTGCCAATGGCAACCAAAGAAAGTTTATACACAAATAAGGATTTTTCACACACAGAGCCGGCTTATTGTCGAAAAGTTGAAGACGAGGACTTTTTGGACGAAAATGAACGACTCAAAATCGCTTCATTCTACAATAGCATGAATTGTTTTGTCTATGTGAGTCGATGTACGGCCGAATTGTACGAGCTTAAGCGAGAGGACGAACTCGACTCGATTGACAGCGATCCTGTCAAAGATTACTATATTTTTTTGAAAAATAGACAAAATTTAGTCGAGAACGATGATGAAGAGTCGAAGCCAATTGTAAATTTTATGTACATAAACTCAGGCGTACCGGTACTTATATTTAACTCAGGTCTAGCTAATTACAAAATACGCAAAAAAGACGTGCGTATCGTGCTAGCCGAAAGATCGACCGCGTTTTGTATGTACGAATTTAAATTCGATTGTTTGACCGAATTTGAAAATAGCGAGTATACAAGTGTTTTTCGACTGTCAAGTCAAGTGAACGCCAGAGCTCATTTGAGTCCCAATTCAGCAATGAATTTAAACTATCAAAATGAATTTTTTGAAAAATTTTTTAATGTTAAAAAAAAAAATTTTTTCAAAGAACATTTTTTAAAATTTTGCGCTCGCGATTCCCTGGATGAATTTTATTCGAATGTTAAAAAAATTTTAACTGACAAAAAAAATCCATCTTATCATCACAACACTATGGGCTTTAGGTCCAAAGTCAACTCGTACAGTCAGCTGAACGAAATGAGCGAAAAGCCCAGGCAAAGCCACTACAAGAGCAACAATTCATTGAATTCGGTGACAAGTATCATAGACACGTATCAGACCATTTTCGCCAAGCAAATAAGCTCAATTGATTCGCCGTCGTTGATCATGTGTCATTTTGGAAGTGACGCTGTGCCAGAGAGCAGAACAAAGTATGGCCGCTTGAGAGCTAATGCGTCTTTTGCTTCGTTGGACACCGATAAACTCACCCGAAGTCCAAAGCTGATCAAGCAGTGCTCTTTGTCATCGAACGATGTTGTCCCATTCAAATTTGACCGGAGTAAATACACTCTAAGAAGACAAAATACAAATGCCACTTGTTTGGCTGAGACTAAATCAAATTTGTCCAAGTCAATTTTTAATTTAGATGATTCAAAATTTTTCGACAGTGGTAAAAATTTGTTTAGAAGTTTTTTGATCAAGAATAGAAAGCTTAAAAAATCAGATATATCCGATCCGGTTAATTTTAGTCACGTGTCTCATTTGGACAAACCTGTCGCTATTGGCAAAAGATACAAACTTGACTATTAATTTATGTAAATAAAATATTTAAAAAAAGAAAAATTTTTTTTTTATAATTTATTTATATTTAACATTAATTAATTACGGAATTAAATCCGCGGATAATTTTAATTTAAAAGTAAAAAAAAAATTTCTGACTTTTTATCAGATGCCTAAATCTCCCAAACTGGCTAAGAAAAAATACTCAATCGCCTCGACGGCCATGATTTCCTCTGCAGCAGCATCTACTGTTTATTTTAAAGAGGCACCACAGCCCACCTGGCTTCCACCGCCAGAGGCTCTTGGTGAAAAAGTAAAATTTTTAATAATTTAATTTAGCTTAATTAATGTGTGATAGCTTTTAAATGCAGTCGAGTACAAGCCACTTGAAGAAAAAGATTTATTTGGATTGAAAATTTCCAAACGTGCCATTAAAAATTTGAGTCCGTCCGAAATTAGGGATTTAGTGGAGGTATTTCAGACTTTTGACGATGACTCTAAAGAGTATTAACAATAATTTTAACTTATGATCTTTAAATATTTGAACTAAAAGATATTTGAATGCTGAAGAGCTTTTTTATGCTCTTAAAGTTTTGGGTTTCAGCATATCCGAGTCTATTTGTGAAGAATACATTCTGTCCGAAACTGAAGGATCAACTATAAAGTTGCTTTAAATTAGTTTTAAAAAAATTAAAAATTTTTAAATCTTTTCATAGAGGTTTAAATGTAAACCAATTTCTCGATTTGATAATTGACAAACAGGGCTCGTCAAAAGACAACTACGAAGAGATTCTCAATGTATTTAAATTATTTGACTATGGTAAATAGACAATTTTTTTTCTCAATTTCTACATATACAGCATGTTGCAAAAGTATAATTTTTTTAAATTAAAAAAAAAATATTTTTCCATGAAGTCATTTTTTAAAAGCTTTTAGAGTGTGGCAGGGTTTAGGGGAAGTCAAATAACGCGTTTTTTGAAAAATTTCATGATATTTCATGTGACTGGTTTTGTCAGAAAGACCCTCACTTATAAATCTTTTAATTCTCTTTCAGAATATACAATTTCCAGATTCATTTCTGCAGTTTCAGATTATCAATAAAACACTTAAAATTACAGAAAAAAAATATCTAATTTATTCTTTACATACAACGGTGTATCCTTTACACTAAAAGAACCAAATTTTTTTTAAACCGTGAAGACCTAAACAGGGTTTAAAAAAATCCTACTTTTAAATTTATAAAATGAGAACGAAAATAATTAATTAAAATTTTTATTTAGGTTTTTTTTTTTTTATATTTTTTATTTATTAAAAAAAAATTTTTAGCTAGCCATTGGAAAAAAAACCTAATTAATCTAATACCTAGAAAGTACTTAAAAAGGGGTTCAAAAAAATCCTTTTTTCTCAGGTCTTCTATTGTTAAAAAAATTTGAGTGTTTGTGTTAAAGGTGTCCAAAAATTGAATAAAAATCTAAAATAAATTAATAAAAGAGAAAAAATTCAGAAAACCACCGCCTATGCTTTTAAAAAATTAAAAACTCCTTTAGTCAAAAATTCAACAGCAGACAAAGATGATTAGTTTTTGTCTTAATAATTTTATAATTTTATTTATATAATTTAAATATTTTGATTTTATAATAATAATTTTAGTACTTTTTGTGCCTAATTGTTATTTTTTTAAATTTAAATTGATAAATTAAAATATTTTTAAAAAGGATCCTTATCAAAAGTGATGATAAAAATGGTTGGACCTACCTTTAACAGCATAACTCAAGTATTAGTTTGGATACCCCCTTACTTTTATGAGGGCTTTGCTCTTAGGATCAGAGTGAATAAAATACAAGATCTTTACAAAATTTCTTTGCTGTCTCAATAAAATTTTATGATTAATTTCGGAGATTAGAGAACCCAACCTGCTGATAGTTTCCGGAGTTAGTTTTAAAGTTTACTGAATTTATAAAACTAAAAATAAAAAAAGGAGCAGAATAAATTATAGTAACCATAAAGTGCAAAAATTACTAAAAGAAAAAAATCAATCCTCATCAAAATCTAGTCTGTATTCCAGTGTTTTGACATATTGATTGATCTGTTTAATATAAATACTTCATAAACCAGTTTTGAGTCTGATTTACATAAAAAACTGTAAAAACTTTAGTTCAAACTGCTTTAAAAAAAATTAAATTAATAAAATTATATCTGTACCAGCTACATTTTTATTCAATTTATTTAGATAATTTATTCAATTAAATAATTTGGAAATTTTTTTATGTTATGCATCATTTAATTTTTTTTTTAGATGAAACTGGTTATATAACACTTGAAAACATGCGTAAAGCTTGTATTGATGCAGATTGTCATTTGACCGAGTCAGAATTAAAAGAAATGATTCTAGAAGTAAAAGTTAATGCTATTAGAATCAAAATTTAACTGAAAATTTTTAAGGCTGACCAAAATGGAGACGGACTAATTGATCAAAGTGAATTCATGTCAATAATTTTAAAGACAAATTTGTACAATTGATAGAGAAATGAAAAATATTCCAAATTAGATTTTTTAAATAAAATTAAAGAATTTTTTAATTAATATTTTTAAAAGATAAAAAATTAGGATATCTGAAAAATAAACACCCACCATTTCAAATCAATCAATCAAAGTCAAAATCAATATAAGTAAACAAACTTGTCTCTTTTGGTTATTTTAATTGTAACTAATGCATAAATCTTCATAAAAACAGTTTCTAAATTTAACAACCGGTTGTATTTTAGAGACTAAGTTTGCACATCCACCAAACTATTTCAAATTTGAATTAAGTACCAAAATAAAGTAAAATCTAGGAGACTAAAACACCCCCTGTTTTCTAATTAGAAATTCATGCAAAGTCTATTATAGGAAAATATTTTTCGAGTAACTCAATTCCGGATTATTTTTAAACCTGTTTGTATTTTTAAAAGAAATTAAATTATTTTTGAAAATTTTTAATAGATTTTATTAGAATAAATACAAATTTTAAAAAAAAATTGAAAAATATTTGTTAAGCTTTTAAGTCTTTAAATTAATTTTCAAAGTAATCTAAAAGACAGACTTATTCTTAAAAATACAAATGAGTGTTTAAATTTAAATTTTTTTTTTTTAAGATTTATGTATTAGTAATAAAAATGAATAAAGCAATAGGTACCACTCATTTAAAATCGATTGATGGCAAATTAAAATATACACTTATATATTTTCAGCATTTTTAATTAATTTTCTATAAAAACTTGTACTTTTAAATTAGCCGAAAATTGCTTTTGCAAACAATTAGTTTAAATGGGTTTTTCATTCAAATTAAAAGATTTAAAATTAGATAATTTATTTTATTCTTTTTTTTTTTGTTAAATAATTGATAAAAAATAATTGAATTTAAAAATATTATTCATTCCAATCTATAAATCTTTTTAAGGCTTTTTTCCAATTTTTCAAGTCAATTTCATAGCTAGACTTTTTGAATATTTCATCTTGATTCGGATAGAATTTTTCATCACATTGACGCAATTTTTTCATATCTTCAATATTTTCAAATATGCCTGCACTCAATCCAGCTAAAAATGCAGCTCCATAGACTGAAGACGCATAACTAAAATTACTTTTTTCTATCGGAAATTTTAAAATATTTGCCAATAATTGATTGAAATTCTTGCTTTTTGTAACCCCTCCGCAAACTCTAATTTTTTAAAAATGTTGAATAATAAATCAATTTAAAAAAATTAAAACCTTATTGCTTTAAGATTTATGTTATTTCTATCTAAATCATCCCGTATGCCATCCATTTTTATCCTTATTAAAATAGCAAGTGACTCAACAACAGCTCTAAGCATTTGGTTCTTGGTAGTATTCGATTTTAAGCCGATAAATCCAGAACTTGTGGTGTTTTTTTCGACTCCAGACACTTCTAGTAAACTTGGTATGTAAAACGTCCCACCTGTTTCACATGTATTTTCTAAAATAGCATCAATGTCTTCATAACTTTCAAATAAACCTTAAAAAAATTATTATTGCTTTGAAAAATATCTTTCTGTTCATACCAATTGACTTGGCCCAGTCCAAACTTTGGCCTGCCGTAGAAACAAAACAATGCAGTACATAGATAGTTTCATTATTGTGTTTGTATTCAACAAGAGGATAATTTCCATGATTGGATGAAATCGGCTTATTGCCAACGACAACACTTATGAAAGAGCCTGTGCCGATGGTAATGACGCATTCGCCAGGTAAAAAACAACATTCGGCTATAGCTGATGCTTGAGCATCTGCTACCTGAATTAATGAATTATAAAGCTAAAATAATTAAGACAAAAATAATGCTCTTACTATCGCCCTTATTGGAATTTCGTAATCCAGATTAAAAAATGATTTTTCAATTAAACCAAAATCATCGCTTTAGATTAAAGCTTTTAATTTTTTATCAATATAAGCTTTGTTTTTTTACCAAGTATCTTTTATTTCAGGTAGAATTTTGGAAGGAATTCGAAATAAAAAGGTTAAAACAGAACTCCAATTTCGCTAAATGAAGTTCTTATATTTCAAATTAAAAATTGCTTAAGAAAGTCTCTAACAAATACCTCATATATATCATAAAATCCACAAGCTGATACACAACTAAGATCAGTGACAAAATAATTTTCTTTGCTCAATTTCCATACCAGCCATGTTTCAATAGTTCCATAAGAAATTCGGCCGAATTCTTTTTCCTCTAATTTCGACTCAAGTATTTCTAATTGATACATTAATTTTGATGAAACCTCAAATAAGAAAATTTAAAAAAAAAAAATTCAAATTTTAACCCTTATAATTACATGTGTACTATCAACTCTGTATTTTGAAATTAAATTTAAATGGTGATTCCCACTTAATTTTGAGCCTAGACCAGCAAAACTGGTAGCAGAATTTAACAGAGCGCTTCGATTCCACTTTTTGGTCAACTTCGAAGCTCTCTTATCAGACCAAAGAATAAAATTAGTGTATCTTTCACCTGTAATGCTATAATTTAAAAAAAAATAATTTTTAATTTTTTTGATACAAGTACACCTACCGGTTCCATAACAAAAAACTGTTTCTTTGTGTCGAGATTCCAAGGCACTTAATTTGCATAGCTTCTTTAAAAAATAATTGAAATTTTTTAATTTTAGTTTTTTGTTTAAAATCTACTTTCACTTTGGATAATCTCATTTATTCCTTTTTTTATTGTACATAACAAGTTTTCAGGATCGATTTCAAAATAACCATCCAAAGGCTGAATTATTTCAAGCTTAAAATAATTTTAAGATTTCAAAGACCAGTATTTTTTTAAATAATTTTTGTTAATTTAAATAAAAAAAAATTTACTTTGAAACTGATAGATTTTATGACGTGTAATTTTTTGTCAAAAAGCGTGCATTTCAAGTTAGTAGTGCCGACGTCAATTGCCAGAATACCATTTATATCTACGTTGTTCATTATACAATTTTTGTTTTATTGAAAAATTGTGAAAATAAAAAATGAATTTTTTTTTTAAATCTATAATTATTTTTGGGATTTTTAAAATTATGATTTTAAAGCAAAGCAATATAAACTTAAAGATTTGGAAAAAAAAAAAGAAAAAATATAAAACTATTATAATTTACCTTATTTTAACAAATGAAAAATTTTTTTGAATCAAAATTATTTTTATTTTTGATAAAATTTTGAATAAAATATTTAAGAAAAATATTTATTAACGGATTTAAGTGATCTAATTTGGCCGGAATTTTCATGCATGTTAACTATTCTTCTTCTTCGTCATCATCAGGATGGTACTCATCGTCTTCATCATCTTCAAGGTCCAAATCGTCCAAATCCTGAAACAAAGATTCATCTACCTCAACTTCTCCTTCTGTGAACTGCAAGTCCGAGGTAAACAAGCTTTCATCTCTCTCGAAAAGCTGCTTTCCTGTTGTCTTTTTTGGTGTTTTGTCAACAACTTGTTTGTTAAGTTCGGACATTTCTTTATCAAAAGCTGCTTTCCATTTTAAGAATGATTCAACAGTTACCTTAGTTCCTTCGAATCTTCTCTAAAAGCATTAAAATTAAATTATTTTACTATCATTGAATAAAAATATTACAAGTTCTTCTTCTTCTCTAAGTTTTTCTAGCCTTTCTTTTTCATTTATTTCAAACATCTTCCTATTTTCGTTGTCTTGATTGATCTTCTCCAACAAAGCACATACCAATGTGTAAATCATTGGCATGCCCAAATTTTCGATGGCTTGAACTTTTAAAAATTCAATTAATTCTGATTCACTTGACGTATTTTCTTTTTCTTCTATTTTCACCTCTGGAGCTTCATCTGGATACTTTGTGGTGAATTTAAAAATAATAACAATACGAGCTTTTTGGGTAGACAATTAATTACACTCGACAATTGAAGAATTAATATTTACCTTCATTATCTGGATCTTCATCATAATTTTCAGTTTTTAAGGTAAATTTAAGCGTATGCAGTGGCTCAGTTTCAAGAACTAAAAGAAAAATTCTTTGAAATTTAACCAAATATTTGAAATTTTATAGAGTTTGATACTTAAATTAACTAAAAAAAAACTTATTTAATTGTTAAGTTAAATATAATTAAACAGAATTATAAGAAAAATTAATTTAAAAAAATTTTTTAAAGTATTTTTCTATTATAGAGCTCCAAATTTACTCATTGCAGTGAGACATATCAGTAAGTTTAATGACCTCAGTTAGATTCTATCAATCTTATTTTTGTTTTAATTTAAATCTGAGAAATTTTTTCACAATTCTTGGAAAAATATTCTCTATTAATTTATGTTATCTGAGTTTAAATTTCGAAAATATGAAATATTTTAATGTCTGGGGTTGGAATCTTGAAGTTAATGGTTGGTTCAGAATAACATTTCAATTCGCAAACTTTATCTTAAAATATTCACATATATCTTTGAGCTAATTTAAATAATTTTAATTGTAGCATGCTTTACATGCTATCTAAATTTTAGAAAATTAAAAAAAAAAGGTTTTTTAATGATAAAATTAATTTATATATTTAATTTTATTAACTGCATATTAAAAAACTAAAGTTAATAAATTCTCTTTATTTTATCATGAACTTTTTTTTTTAAATATGTTATTTCAAGCAAAGGGTTGAAAGGAAGGACTAAGTTCCATTCCAAACTATATTTTTAATAAATAAATTGATTATCTGAATTTATGTTAAATTTATTTAGAATTTGTTTTTTTGTTTGAGTATCAAAAGTATTTGTATCTAGAATTAGAAAAATCTTCTTAAACTAATTGAATAATAGATACTTGATGTTAATTAATTATTTTTACATGGTCACTTGAGTTCTGATTTGAAAGATTCCCGAAAGATTTTGTAAAAAAAAGTTCAAAACAAACTTAACATAAAATCAGTTTATCAAATTAAATATATAAATTAATTTTATCAATAAAAAAACTTTTTTTTAGACAAAGTTTGTTAATTGATGATAAACTTAAATATGCCCTAAGGCTACAGTTTATGATTTGAGCCTCTTTTTATCAATAAAAAATATTGTTTAAAGTTTAAATTAGAAATTTTCAAGCCTATAATGATGTTAAAAATTGAAATCTAAATTTGCTTTTTGAAGGCTCACTTCTGATATAAAAAAATTAAAATATAAATTTTGACTGACATATTATATAAATCTTATACAATTTTATTTAAAAAATCTTTTAAGAATGTTTCAGATCTTAAATAATAAAAATGAAGAAACATTATGTTTCGGTATTTTTAAAAGACACATGAAACCATATGACTTACATGACTTAGATATCCATCCATTTTTAAAATCAGTTTATTTGTTTTAATATAAACATTAATCATCCTCTACAGAATTTTGGTATAAAATCCTAACTATTATACCAAATCCTTTCTTTTCCATTTACATTGAAGGGTCTTATACCGAACTCGATCAATAAATTATCATCAATATTTAGAACTAGAAAAGGAGGAGAACTCATCAAAAACTGTTATGCAAGATACCACTTTTTTACAAATAGAACAAGATGATATTGGAGTTCATTTGATGAAATTAACAAACAATACCACTGATACAAATAGTTTCAAAAAACAATCGGATATTCAGTTAATCAGTTGAAAATAACTTTTTCTATCTCTCAATTAACAACTGTCAAGTAAAAAAGTCACAGGCTGTCAAAGCAGGGCGTTTACTAGTGATACTGTTCGGATTCTTAACATCCCTTACCGCATTCTTTACTACTACTACTAAAACTACTACTAAGATCTTGTTAAGAATTTTAACATCGATTGTATAAAAAATTACAGTGAATAAATAAAAATTTTATATAAAAATTAAATCTAGTTAATGAATCGACAATTGATGACGGAAACTGATGATGTTTTATCTAGATTTTTTCCTTATACCTAATTTAAAGCAAAATTAAATTTAATTATGTTAAATATAAGATAAAATATTTTTATTTAAGTAGATTTTTTTTAATTTTTATAGAAAATAGTTAGAAAATAGTAATTTTTATAGTTTTTAATTTTTTAATATTTATTTGATGAACTAAAGATAATCAATATATACCATAGTATTCCAAATTTTTAGATAATAAATTAAATTTTTCAAATTTTCTCTACTTTCTGAAAATAAATGTAACATTCGTCTTAAATTTTAATTTTTCAAACTGAAGACTTAAAAAGCTTTCAAAAAATGTGTTGATTTTTTTCTTTAAAAATAACTTGAGACATAAAAATAAAAATGAACTAATTTTTAATGTATTAAAATTTTAAAAAAATTAACTTTATTCTATTGATTTAAAGGAAAAAATTGAGTTAAACTAGCAGGAAAATTTCTTATCTTGATAACGCATTTATTGAATTTCTTTAACTCTAGAAAGCCCGGTTGATTTATTACAAAAATTTCAAATTAAAATTTCACGAATAATAATAAAATTAATTAAAAAATTAAAATTTTTACAATTTTTTTTTACTTTCTTTGAGATAATTTTCAAGTTTAAATATTTCAAAAAGGAGTCTAAAAAACCCCTCGGACTTACTAATGTTAAAATATCAATTGTATGTTTTAAAGAAACAAATTTACCCTCAATCTCTGGAAAAATTGATTCAAGTGCATCTACTTCGGTATTTTGATCTTCTTTATTACTCATTTCAACAAAGACTATAAAGATTAAAAACATTCAGCAAAAATTTTAAATTAAATTAACTCAGAAATTAATTTCTGAATAAAAAATCGAATTAAAAAGAATAATTAATTTTTTTCTAATTTATTTAACTTTTTAAATTAGTAAAATCAGCCAGCCATGTTTTCTCATTCAAGCAGAATATTTACAAACTATTTTTGCTCATTCGAAGACTCTTCTTCTTTCGGTATGTGTCTGGTACGGACCAATTTTTTCGACGCAGTAACAACTTCCTGCTTATTAGTAATTTCGGATTCGAATTTTTTAATGTCTTGTATAATTTCGCGATGATCATCATCATGTATGGATTCGCGATAATTTTTCATCAAATCCCATTTTTCATATGGTTTAAAATCACTTGAAGAATTCATGTACTGTTCATGTTCAAAACGTTTTACTTCTGGTAAAATAACACCACGTACAGCTTTTCTGTCCCATGCGTGTCTCCACGGCTTGTTTTTCAATGGCACTTTAATCATGTTAACTGGAACTTTCATTCCTGGAAGAAGTTTAACTGGCTGAAAGTCAAATGGGATGGTTGAATATTCAGGTGGGCAATCTTGAAGATATGACAAATTATCATCTAGACGTTTTTCAAGTTTTAGTACTTCAATTGACCTTATAGTTGGGTTGTATAAATCATACATAATCTCGACACCTAAAAAAAAGAATAAAAATTTTTTTCTTCTTTTTTTCAATTACCAAGTCCATCGATCACATTTCTTAGAGTAAAAGAATGTCTAAGACCATAATCATCCCGTCTGATACATATTCCAACAAATCGGTTGGTTTTGCCTGGCGCATAAGGATCAGAAACAGTTACTGCCAAAATAGAGCCTACATAAAATTCAGGAATATTAATTTGCTTTCTTCGATTCATCATGTCAATTCTCTCTAGTCTTTCTCTAATTTTATCCCTGAAATAATATACAGGATTAGGCAAAAAATCCGGATAAATAAATCTATTTTAATAAATTTTTTTAATAAATAAATATTTTTATTCATATATGCCTACTTGTAGTCTCGGTCAGCTTCTGTATAATCTGCCTGCTCGATTTTTGGCTTTTCTTCGGGATAAACCGAAGGTCCCTTGGCTGCCGCACCTAATCTTGAACGTCTGGCTTTTTCCAAAATTCGATCTGGTAAAGTGTTGGTATATTTTCGTTCAATTATTGATAGAACAGCTTCAAATTTGAACAAAAATTTATTTTATTTTAAAATTCTTTAGAAAAAATCTAGCTCACTTCTTTTCAACGTATTGGGCTGTCTAGCTAATAAAAGTGGTATATTTTCATATAATTTTAACATTTTATTAATTTTATGTAAAATAAAAATTCAAAAAAAAACTATGCTCGAAATTTAAATCCATGTGTGAAGTTGCAACTTTTCATTTTATTTTCTAAACAAATATGCACTTATTTTCGAGTAAAATAAAAAATATTGTTTTTGTCTTCAAGTCAAATTAATAATGAAAAATAATCAATTAAAATCTTTGATCCATCATCATTCAATTTTAATTAAAATTCACTTTGACAAAATAGAACATTTTTTACAGAAAGATTAATAAGCAATTTTTTCCCCACAAGTTTTTAAGTCCTCAGAGAAGAACTTTTTCAGTCTGTTCTTTCATATTATGCTTCAAAAACTTATTATTTTATTTAAGTAATTAATATAATTTTCAACAGTGCTAAACGCAGACAAATGCAAGGTCTTACATCTGGGTAGATCTAACTATAAGTTCGATTATCTAATCTAACTCTAGACACTAACACAAAACACTGTTTTACCAATCTCTTTTTAGACCACATTTAGAATATTCCATCATCTCATGGTATTCATATTGTGTTAAGGATATAAATGAACTGGAAAAAGTACAAGAACAAGACGCTAGACTGGTTCCTGAGTTGAGAAAATTAAATTATACTGACAGGTTAAAAAGAATGGATTTGACCAATCTTCAAACGAGAAGGTCACGACAATCTGGAACAAATTCCCAACTGTCATTGTAAATGCACAGAATTCGAACAGTTTAAAGGCTAAACTGGACTTCTGGATGAAAGAAAATTTTTCTTTTCTTGAAGCGACTGCTAAAGCCCTATAAGGCTATACTTGAACCTGACTAAAAGTTCAAGCTGCTACTACCACTAATTAACTTCTTTTAAATCGATGGCATTAATTAAATATTTTCAAATCGAAAATCAACCCTTAAATGTGAAAATAAAAATTCATCTCTATAAACTATTTACAAGGCCTGTCTTTATATCAGACTTGTTTTTAAGTCACAGTTTTAAGTCAAAGTCACAAAAATTTAAGACTTAAATTTAAATTTTTGACTTGACTTAAATTTTTGTGACTTTGACTTAAAACTGTGACTTAAAAACAAGTCTGTTCCTGATAGATCACTTAATCAATCCCTTCGAGATCGTTGTCTGTTGCTAATTGAAATACGAGAATGTAATAATTTAAAATTATTTTGCCATTTTGACAATTATTAGCAATTTTTGATTTGACTTAAAAAAAAAATAAATAAATTTTAAGCCATTGACTTGACTTGACTTAAGACTTGTGACTTAAAAACAAGTCTGCTTTATATATGGATTAGAAAAATTATGCACTAAATAATCTGGAGATAAAAAAATTACAAACAACATAGAAATTTTTAATTTATAGTCACCTAATATCTAACAATTGATGATGTCTTTTTTAAAGTGATTAAATTTTTTATTCACTTTAGATTGAATTTGAGAGTATTTGTTTCATTCATTAAATTTTTGCAAATTCAAATAGCGGTTTTACTATGATTTACTACACTGAAAATTTATAAATTTTCAAGTTATTTATCTGTATGTTTTGATTAAAATTATTTTTGTCTAATATCTTGTCTTTATAAAGCACTTAGCTCCATACTTATTGAAGAACTTAGATATAATACCTTAAATTAAGCAAAACAGTATACAGTCATTTGTTATTTGTGTTTGATGGAGAACAAGTAATGGGAATAAAAAGTAAAATAGCAAAAATGAAGAGATCAAAAGAAGACAAAAGTAGTAAGTACTCAAGCGTACTAGTAAAATTGATTAGATTAATCGCTGATTAATTAAAGTTATTGACAGATGAGGCATTAACAAGGGTACATTTCTTAATATTGCGGCTTTGTTGAATAAAAAGTTTTCTTTTTTTTTTGCATTGTTATTTTTTTGTGATACTGAAGTAGTTTACCAACTCGAAACCGCTCTCCAATTTTTTTGATTATAGAAGTTTAAGAATTCATCTAGTACTGTTGTGACATTCTTAAGATGCTGGTATATTAAAAATTAATGCTGTTCACTTGATTTTAAATACTTTTTAATTCATATTTTATTTCAAAATAAAAGAAATTTTTCTAATTTTTTTATCCGAAAAGATTTTTATTGTGGGAAATAGCAAGACCCGTATTATAATAAACATGTTAACCATCTTACTAGAATTTTAATATTGGTAATTGTATTAATAAAAAATTGTAATTTAATAAAAAAAAAATTAAAAATCGGGAAAAAATTAAAAAATTATTGATCAAATTTATTACAAATTTTTAATAATTAATTTAGATTGAAAAAAGACAAAAATAATTACAGATTTAGATAAGTGATCTTTGAAACTTTAATCATTAGTTGGTTCGTGATGAATACTTAATTGAGATTGAGCTATTAAAGATATTTTTTCTTGTATTTGTTGTAGAAGATTTTCCGCACAATTTGTCACGTACTCCAGATGTTGAGCTGCAACAGCGTTCTCAATTTCCAATTCTCTTAACTGCTGGGCTTGTAATTGCTCATTAGAGTCATCTTCTTCTGGCAATGAGTCAATCAGTTCATCGATTCGTTTTGCAGCCGAAGTAATTGATTTAGCATACTCTATTTTTATATCTTCAATTGATTTTTCATCCTGGAATTTGTCTTTTTCTTCATCTTCATATCCTCTGTTTAAATTCTCGGCAAAATTTTCAAATTTGCTCGGTTTGGCTCTTTGCTGTAATATTCCAGTTGCATCACAAAACAAAGAGGCCAGCTTATTAACTTGATCTTGCAACTGAGTAAGTCGATCCGACACTAACAATTTTTCATTTATTAAATTTTTAAATCATTTTTAATCAAGGTTTTCATACCTTATTTTTTTAATTGAATAATTAAATAAAATATTTTTATTAAAAATTTTATTCAAGATAATTTTTGTAAAAAATCAGCTAAATTTCCAAACGATCTGGTCGTTTTTGCTCTCATGGTTTCCTGTTCCAATTCGTTTTGTTTCAATTTAAGTTGAAGACTTTGAAATTTTTTCTTTACCGCATTGGATGTGGATGTTCGTCCAGGTTTCCATTCAGCTTTACAATTAAATTTCAAACAACTTTTACTAAGTTGCAGATTAAATTTTTTTTCTTTCATAGCATCAGTCGGCTTTAAGCAGTTTAAGTCCGCTCTTTTTTTTTCATTAAAAATTTTATTTTTATATCTACATCGTTTACATTCGTAAATTAAGTCAATCCCCTTATTAATCGCTTTTTTAATAAGTCTTTCTTTATAAGAACTCAATCTAGGCCTATAATCGAATAACTTTATTTTTCTATTCAACTTTGAATGTTTGTGCATCAGATGATATTTTGGTTTAATATAAACTGTACAATTATTAGGCCAATAGCTTAAATTGCATCTTTCGCAATAAACTAAATTCCAATCTATGTCGTATGTTTTGCTCATCTGTTTTTGTTCGAGCACTTTTTCATTAAGTTTAGCTTTGTTTTTTTTTATCTCTTGCTGTTTCAATATTTGCCTTGATTCCGAAGAGTTTCCAAGATAATCAAAATATTCTTTCAGTTTTGAACTGGTGCAAATTTGCTTTAAAGTGGCCAAATGGGCTCTTGTTAAGACGGAATAATCTTCCGTCATTCTAGTTTAAAAAATGTATTCTTAATCTAAATAAATATTATAAAAATAAAGATTTTTATGTCTTTAAATTAAATTAAATTTTTGTTTTAATCAAGATTTTTTTATTTGATCAAATTTAAAAAAGGATAAATGACGACTGGTAAAATTAAATTATCATTGTCACTTGTAAATGACTCAATGTATCCAGATAGGACTAAATTCAAAACTACGAAAAATATGTTCCAATTATTAGTTAGATCGACTAGGCCAATTTTAAAAAGAATTAGATAAAAAATTAGCTGAGACAAAACCATTGCTGCACTGCCTTCTACAGATTTGTTTGATCCTAAAAGATATTTTGCAATAGAATTGATTATTTTCAAATAAAATTACCAGCCAATTTGTGCTTCCCGAATTTCGAGCCAATAATTGCAGCAAATGAGTCACCAATTCCAACAGTTATAAATCCACTTAACTCAGCAATGTTAAATTCTAGATAGAATTAAAAATGCATAAAAATATTCTTAATTTAATTTATTTTTACTTTTTATATCTGAAAACCAAAATGGAAACGAAAGACCAACCAATAAATAAATATGACTAAGAATAAGACTTGAATTTGTGTCCTTTTCATCCAGAAAAATTTCCAAAAATTCTTGAACCAGTGTCCCGAGAGGCTCAATTTTAAAATATCGCACAGTCTAAATTTAACATAGGCTTATCTTTTAATTTTTTGTCCACTAGTGACATAAATTACTTCAAGAATAAAAAGAAGAATCAGCATTCCATAAGAACATAAAAGAAGCAGACTACGATCGTACAAAAAGCCAAGCAGAAATACAATTAAAATTAGCAAATGAAATATTTTACGTATTTTAGCAAGTTTATTGTCTTTATTTTTAAAACTAAAAATAAAAAAAAAAAAACAATCAAATAAATTTACCTTTAAGGAAATTCTTATCAGCTTTGATTTGGGCTTTAATAATTAGAACAATTAGAGTCATCAATGAAAATAGCGAAAGCCAATAGCAAAAAATAAGCATCTAAATATTATTTTTTAAAAACAAAATAGTTAACAAAAAATTTAAATTTAACTATAAATTTACCCTCTTAGGTCCTGAATATAACAAATATTCAAACAACCATATGTATGGATTTTTTCCCATTTGAATCAAACAAATAGGAAAAAAGTAAAGTGCCTGCATCATAATGCATCCCGAAACAAATAGAAGCAATGATCGATTTCCAATTTTTTTTGTAAATACAACTACCAATATTAACCAAATCAAAGCATGCTTATTTCTATTTAGTTATTTGATAGAAATTGACTCAATTTAATTTTTCTTACTTCAATAATTATTACTTCATCTTTTTCGGCAGTCTTTTTACACAAAAAATAATAATTATACTTTTTTTCTTTTTATATCTATATTACTTTGCTCAAATTAGTAATAAATGTAAATATTGCACATGATAAAAACGATGATGTAATCAGCAATTCATTAAATGTAAATGTATTTGGGAATCTGAATGGTATTTCTCGGAAAAACTTTATTCCTAAAGTTCCGCACAAAATTAAAGTTGAACATCGTTGGGTATCTAAAAGTTTTTTTCATTTTTTGCATTTTATTTTATTTTTTTTGAAAAATTACAATTTCTGATCAGGAAAAAAAATACAGATATTGATGTAATTGAATAAATCCATTTCATTATTCTAAGGTTTATGTATCCAATATTGGTCAAATTGTACGATGGATAGAAGAAAAGAGAACATGTTAGAACAACAAAAGTGGTCAGCAAAAACATTAATCCGAATTCTTTGTCTCCTATTTAAACATTAAATTTTTTTATAAAAATTAAATGTTTTTAAAAAGATATTCAAAATGCATAATAAATCATGATGTTCTTTTTTGATGTGAGAAAATTACAAAACTACTTATTTCGAGTAAAAGGAAAAAATATTGAATAAAATTTAAAAACTTAAAATTACAAAAGTGTCTACTTTTTTTGCTTGAAAAATATCAAGCCCAATTTAAAAATAAATAAAAATATTAAGTTCTCACAGAATAATTTAAAACCTTAATATTTAAAAAAATTATCATTACTGGTTTATTTCATAGATTTAAATAATTAAATTGACAACAAAAAACAAACTTTTTTTTATTTTAATCCTAGAAATTTTAGTTCACTTATTTTTATAATTTCGAATTCAACTATCCAGTGAAATCAAAAAATTTTCTTAAAAAATGTGATTTTTTTAAGATTCTAATAAAATTTTGACAATAACGAAAACAATATTCTAAAAACTCTATTGCAACATGAGATAAAAAAACTTGATTGAAAATTTTAACCAGTGATCTTTCGCACACAGCTGGTTCTATTTTTTCTTTTTTTACCTATTTTCTTAAAGGTAGTTTTTTTTTTACCCAGCCGAAATTGGTTTTACTTCATATCATTTTATTTTTACTAGATCATGATAAATTCTATATAAAGTAAATTTTTAAGAAAAAATTCTCAGATAAATTAAAATTTAAGTTGTAAACTCTTCGAAAACAAATTATTTAGTTAAATAATGCGATAATTGACTTATTTTTTTATAATATTTAGCTCTAAAAAAATGACCTAAATCATAAACTTTTTTTTATAGAGCTTTTTAATTAAATTGTTTGTCATTTATCTTTTTAAATGGTAAAAGGTTAAAGAAAATGCATAAAGATATTTTTTTTGCGTCCTTTGGTTACGATTCACATTTTTGGTAGTTTTTTTATATTAACATTTAATTAGCATGGAAAAATAAAATTTTAGTAATTTAGTAATTTAAATTTACTTGTGGAAATATATTTGGTCAAAAAGCTAAGTAAAAGACAATTAATACTTAAAAATGACGTGGTAGAAACTAAAAAATGCATTAATCTTTGCCGTAAATTTTCCAATGAATTATTTGAATTTATACCAAACGCGTCATTTTTTCTAAATTAGATTAATTAATTAATTTAACAACTAAAAACTAATAGATTACTTTAAGTTTTTGAACCAGTCTTTCAAATAATAAGTCATTTGGACAAAGACATCTACTCGAATTTAATTGAATTATTTTTTCTTCTATAATAAAAATCTAAATTATGTTTTCTTTTTTTTTTTATTAATTAAATATAAATTTCGTATTTTATTACGAACAATTTTTAAAAAAATTCAAAAAAATTTATTTTTCAAAATTTATTTTTTAGCCATTTTTTTTAGTTTTCTAAGCGAATAATCAACTGATTTTATTATACCAGCAGAAAAAATTCCTTTCATTGATTGTGATAAACTGCTCTTTTTTACTATGGAAGCAACTGCTTCACGAACAATGTCTTTATAATCAATGCGATTAGTTAATTTGTAAATATACTCTTCTAAATCGTAGTAATGAGTTGTTTTAAACTTATGATTAATTATAGTTTGAATCAAATTTTTTGGCAAAAGACTCAAATGGTGATAAACAGCATTTTGACTTAGAGACTGGCAAACTTGGCCATTTTCAAAATTTAACTCTAGCCGATTCTCAATTGATTCTTTTATCAAATAAGGTCTGTACAAATGAATAAATCTCTCCATCTGTGGTCTTACTATATTCTCAACTTTTTGCTTATTTTCTCCAACAATCATTCGAAAGTCACCAGTGTAAGATAGTGAAGTGATGCATAAAAACAAATCGAATAGTGAAAATTGTTCGGGCAACAAAAGTAAAGCAGTGTGTAAGGCATTCTTGAGATTAGTTTGCAAAGCAAGATCAATTGATTTGCTAACTGAGTCAAGGCTGTAATTTAAATTAATATCTTCAGCATTGCTGTCTATTTGAGTGCCGGTAGTAGAGGTGTTTGTGTCGGGTGATGGCTTTGGCGCAGGTTTTTTTAATATGCGCACTGGTTTGTGAAGCCGGCCACTCAAATATAAATAGTCCCAGTCATATAAATCCTGGATTAGTGCTTCTTCGCTCACAATTCCATATTTTATGAGAAATTTTTCAGCATCTATCTTCAAAGGCACTAAAGTGTTGTAATAGCAGGCAGCACCAAAGTTAGTTTGAATTCGATTTAGATAATATGGTCCTATGTATTTTAAAAATGAGTAATGAGATGAATTTAATCGAAGATTTTCGTCATGAAATTTAATTGAATCATTTACAACAAAAACAAAATCAATCATTGATTTGTTATTTTGTGTTTGGTTTTCAAGCTGTTTGAAAACGCCTGATCCATAGGCAAAAGCAAATTTAATGTATTTATTGGGAAATTTGGTCAAAATATTTTCGAATAGAAGTTGGCTCATTATGAAAATTCTAAATATTTAATTTAAATAAAAATTAAAAAAAATTTATTGAGTTTTATTTTTAGGTGTAATTGTATGTACGAATTTAACACGACTGGTTTTTAGCATTTCCAATTGATTTTTGGCTTTTCGATATTTGTAATCGATTACCAATGAATCTACTCGAGGATTTAGTTTGGCCGCTTGACGAAATTCACTGCGTACTTTGTCTAAAAGGCCGGGTTGATTTTTGGACAATCGAACAAACTCTGAATATAATTTCAATATTTGAAGCTGAAATGGACTTTTTTTAATAAGCTTTCGAGCGCCCGACATAAAATTTTAAGATTTTTGCCTTTTGTGGTTTTTGATAATTTATTGAAATTTTTCGCTATTCACTAAAAATAGTTTTAGCTTGTTAATTAATTTTAAATTTTCAAACTTTATAAATAATGTATATGTAAATATTTCAAATATTGATAATAGCAATGTTTTTTATTTTGTCTTATATATTTTTTTTAATCAATAAGTTTATTTTTATTTATTAGAATTTTATTAAATCAGGAGCTAAAATTAGTTTATTAATTTTAAAAAATAATTCCTGAAATTTCAACTACCCCGGTCTATCGAGTATTTGAATTTTTTAAAACAGTTGAGATGATCACTGCGTAATGATGAGATTTGTTTCTAAATAATGGCATTATTAATACTTAAGTCACTGACTTGACTTGACTTAGAATTACTTAAATTTTTGACTTAGGCAAAAATCTGTTTAATAGAATTGAAAATGATTTATTTTAAATTTTTTAAATATCCTAAAAACAAAATGTAAATTATTTATTAAATTTTTATCTTTCCTTTTCTATTTATTTATGTGGCTTGCTTAAACTTGTGAGTTAAAAACAAGTCAGTTCAAAAACAAAAGGTGATATTTGAAATAATTTTTTTTTTGCAAAAAAATAGAAAATTAATTTTTTTGCTAGACCAATTTTTAAAAATTTAAAGAATTTTCTTTAGTGGATTATTTCATAAAAAGTTCTGTTTTCTTTTGCAGTACAAATTTATTGGTCATTGGTCATACAATAAACCTAATTTTCATGTTAAAAGCAATAATTACAAACTTTGGGCTTTAAAAAAAATTAGTTTTTAAAATTTGTAATCAAAAATTACAATATTTCAATATGATTTATAAAGAAAATGAAAAGTGTTTTTTTTTCAACTTTTGAAAATTCAATGGGGAAATGAAAGATTGTCATGAGGAGTAAATCAAGCTTTTAGAATAATTTTATTGTATGATGGTCCATGCTCTAAAAACATTGTAGCACGTTTTTGCTTAACCATAAACTTTGTTTCTAGGTTTAATATAAATACTAAGTTTTATATATTAGTTAATTGTACTTCGCTATTGTATTTTTTTATTCTTAGGATTGAATAGTCTTTTTTACATAAGCTAGAAATTTAACTCTACCCACTTTTTTTTTTCAAAAATTATCATTGATTTGAGTGATGGACTTAATTTTTTGAGAGAGAAACTCGGGTATTTAAGCATCTAAAAATTTTATTTTTAAAATAAAATTTTGTTTTTGTTGGCAATTTAATCAGTCTGAAGCTATGTTTGCAAATCCGAGCTATCTAGGATCACCATTGTTTAATTTACAATTAAGCTCATGCAATAATAAAGCCATAAGTCATTTTCCTGGATCCTATTCAATAATTAATCGCCAAGAGACAGAAATTTCTGATTATTTAAGCAATTTGGTTTTATGCGAAAGAATATGGTCTCCTTTCGATCCGTTATCTATAAATGCTGAACAGTGCCAAAACTTACAGAGCCCAGTTGCGCATTCCACTCCAAGAGCAATTAGAAAAACAGCCAAAAAGCAACTTTCAATCAATGAATGCTCATTCAAATCAGAAAAGCAGCAACTTAATGATTTAATTGGCACAAAAAAAGCTGATTATAAACCAACAAAAGCAAAGATGATTCGAAAAAATCCTGCAAAATCAAGCTTGGATTCATCGATCAATTCAAATAATTCCTTTTCACCTAGTGTTTCTAAGAAAAAACTTCCCTTGAGAAGTGAAGGGATCGACTTTAGTGAATTTTTGAAAAAAAAATCTGAATTTTGTTCATCATGGGAATCCACATCTAATGGAGCTGAGTCTTGCTTTAGCAAATACAAGTGCAAAGATAGGGTAAACATCAAAGATAGATGCTTATTTTGTGAGAACAATGGCGAAGCTGAAGAGATTTACATGTCGCATCCACTAAAAGACAGTCTTGGCAAGGTAGTCTGTCCAATATTAAGAAATTACACGTGTCCCAAATGCGGAGAAACGGGTGACTATGCGCACACAAACAAATATTGCCCTGAAACTCAAAGGAGACAGAAAGAAAATAAAATAAAAAAATTTCTAAATTTAAAAGATTAGAGAAAGTTATATTTTTTTCAATATTTTTTGCTAATGTTAAGAACATTAATTGTTAAAAATTGTCAAGGTAATAATTGAGTTTTTTGTTCTTAAAAAAAATTCGATTTTATTGTAGAAATTTATTTCAAATTTAAAAATTCGAAATTAACCCAAGGGCCCGGGTAATACCGAATTTTTAAAATATTTTAAAATTTAGTTTAACTTAAATTAGTAATGTTTGTTCTTCGTTTTAGAAGAAAATTTAAAAATTTTCAATTGAGACAATTATCAATTGATTTTTCTTTGTTCAGGCAGTTTTAAGCCTTTATTTGTTATAATAATTTTTGGTTGCTATAATAGACCACAAAATTCAAAATTGTCCGAATTTTACGGACCATAATTTTTCTTTTGATTTTTTTTCAGTTCTTGATAATTTTTTTGTTTTAATTAATGATCAATTTTCAACCATTTTAAATAAAATTTTTCAAAATTAATTTTTCTCTTTAATTATAAGTTTTTTTTTTATTTAAAATTATTTATAGTCAATAAGTTGCTTTAGATTTGAGAGAAAGAAAATTTTCAAACTTTGATTTCAAATAAATTTGCAATGATGATTGAACTTAAATTATTTAGTCTTAAATAAATGAGATCATAAGGTACATGAATTAATTGTAATATTTTTGCTAATTAATTATTTCTTAGACTTTTGAATAATAAACAAAAATGTGATTAATGCGTGCTTTCGATTAATGAATTTTGATACCATTTAAAAAAAACTTTCATTGTTTTCTAGCATTTTAATGAAGACAGAATTTTAAAAATCAATGCGTTTTTTGTAAAGTGCTTAAACTAATTTTTCTCACAACAAAAACATAAGCTTAAGAAATGAGTTAATTTTTTTTAACGATAAGGAATAAAAGATTTTTTTTATTAGAGATTTTATTTGAACAAATTTTTTGTTTTTTGTTTCGTTCCTATTAATTTTTGTGTAATCAAGCAAAAAAACTTGGTAATTTTAAATTTAGCATGTTTAAAATTGATTATATTATTAGTTCATTTGCTTTGAAATGTTCAAAACTCTTTTTTTTTGTTGCATTTTCCACTTTTGCATATTGAGATTGACTTTAAGACTTTAGATCTTGAGCTTTTTTAGCTGTGTCGAGATCTATTGAAATTTTAGATGAACCATACCAGTCTGGTTGATAAGCCCCCCAGAAAGCTTAATTCGGTCTTCTTGTTGTATTTTCAATCCCCGCTTAAGCGGTTGATTATAAAATAAATTTTGGTCTAATTTATACCCAAAAATCAAGTGTTGATAAGTTTGGTATGAATTCAGTCTATTTAAAAACAATCAGTTATTTTAATACCATTCCTTAATGTTTTTTTCTTGTCTGGAATGTTGTTTGATTTTAAAAATAATTTTGTTTATTGAAACAAATTCTTTTCGAAAAACTAGCCAAAATTTTGTCAAAAAGGGAGCATATCAACCAGCATTTTTTAAATGGGATCAAAAAATTTTGTGCTCGAAAAAAGTACAAGGCATAAAATTTTAAAGTCAATTCAACTAGAAGCGTTAGTTAGAGCATGATTAATTCCAAATCAAAAATCAATAGAAGATTTAAATTTTAAATCAAGAATACAAATGTAAATATCGGCAGAAGAAACAAAAATATAAAAAAAAAGAAATAAATTATTAATTAACAGAATTTATGATATTTTTTTGTAGTTTAATAAATTCTTTAAAAAATTTAACTTTTTTGACTTAACTTTTTGAACAAATGACCATAAATATTAAAATAAATTTAAACTTGAAAATTTTTAAATTAATCTTAATATAATAATGTCTTTAAAAATTTTGTTATACACTACTGAAGAAAAGTAAAATAAATTATGAAATTAAAATTGAAATATAAATTTATTTATTTCTGAATTAATTAATCAAAATATGATCTTTGATACAATTGAGTCGGTTTTAAAGAAGCCTTTGGACAACTCTCAGCTAGAAAATTTTAGAGATGCTTTGAACAATAGCAAATATGCCAGGCTATCGAATACAAACAATGAGGAATTGAGACTTGCGCTTGGTATTGAAGATAATGCGAATGTTAGCAATATAGAAAAACTGAAAAAACATTCCATCTCAGCGAAAAGTCTGAAAAATGACCTAAACATGTATTCATCTTATTATTAATTTTTTTATTTTGTTTATAATTTGATTAGTAAAGAAAATAATGAATTAGCCTCTCAAAATTTGACTGAAATGACAAATATTAGCTCTTTATTCCTAAAGGAAATTTTGCTTAGCCCTGAAGACAAGCAGTATATTGAGTCGCAAGACAAGATTCGAAGAAAGTTTTATCTGGATAAAAAAAGAGAAATTGAGAAAAAAATAGCTAGAAATATTTACGAAGAACCCGAATCGCTAACAAACCTAAAAAAGCAGCAAAAAATGTTTGATCAAGAAACCCTGATTCCAGAAAAAAATATAAAAAATAATAATATTAAAATAAGTCATGATCAACAAAATATAATTACGCCAATAATTCAACCGGTAGAGCGAGAATTATTTATTCAAAAGTGATTTTTTTGTTTTGGTTTGATTAAGTTTAAAAATTTTTTTTTAGAGAAAAAGACAGAAAAGAAAAGGAAGAAAAGCAAAAAATAGAAGAAATACAAAAAAATTTAAAATCAAGTCAAAATTACTTAAAATCAATTGAAAATAAAATTCAGTCAAGCGATTTTTGCAGTACAATCAGCCAACAACTTAGAGAGTCAATTCAAAAATCCATTCAAGAAATTGATAATATTTTAAAATTTGATAATATGAAAAATTTGAATATCCTTAGAGATTTGGAGACAAAATTTTCTTATGTTGGAAAAGACTTTGAGCAAAAATTAGAGAAAGAAATTTTAGAAAAAAAACGCTTGAAAGAAGAAGAGGAATTGAGAAAGAAAAAAGAAGAAGAAGAACACGTCAAAAAAGAACAATTAATACAAAAATTTAAAACTGAAAATTCAAGATTCAAAACTACTTTAGCCGAGCTTAAAGCTTTAAATGAAAGACAGGATATTGAGCTCGAAGCAAAAAGCAATGTTATTCAAAATTTGGATAATGAAAGCTTGTTACACCATTCAAATAATTTAAAAAATTTTCAAGAAAATTTAATTAATCAAATAGACTATGTTTTAAGTCAAATTGATAAGAATTTAAACAATAATTTTATTGAGTCTCTTAATCAATCTGTTAGTGATCATAGTCTAAGACAATTAGAACAAAATGTTCAAAAATTTTCCCTTCAAACAAATGAGCTTAAGATACAAATTGATAAGTTAGAGAAACAAACGCAAAAATCTCTAAATGAATTGATTGAGGCCAAAAAGGCTAAAGAAAAATTGGAGGCTGAGCAGAAAAGGCTGGAAGAGTTGAAACAATTAAAAGAACACGAATCTAAAATGGCTGAAGAAAAAGCTATTAAAGAAAAATTAGCTAAAGAGGCTGAAATTAGACAAAAAGAAAAAGAAAAGGAACAAATTAAATCTTTAAATCAAATTCAAAATTTTGATGAAAATAACAAAGCAGGAATAAATAATTCGACTTTTGAATTATACAAAAAAATCGAAAAAATGTTTAATCAAGCTAGAAAAGAATCTGAGGACGCCCTTAATGTCAAAGAGTTTAAACTATACAAATTTGAATTACAAAAGGCAATCAATTTTCCATTGAATAGTTTATTGGGCGCTGAAAATAGTGGCGCTAATTTTCAAGACAAAATAAAAACTTTACTTCGATTGTTGTCGGGTCAGACTTGCAAGGTTACTTCAACAATAACAGTAGATGCTTCCAAGCATCCGAAAGCAATTGATTTTTGCCTTGTTTATCTTGGAAGAAAAATAGTTGAAAAAGGAGAAGAGACAGTAGCGAGTAGACCTGAAACAGCTTTTGAATATGTTCAAGTAATAATGGAAATAATAAAAGTTAATAAAGATTTTGAGATTATACTCATGGGACAGTTACAAGAAAGATGTCCATACATACTGCCATTTTATAAACCTAGGAATAGTTCCCAGACTGATGCACAATACTACGAGTATGCATAAATCTTTTAAAATTATTTAAAAAATATTTAATACAATTATTTGTTTAGATCTATTGGTTATAAAATAATCGATGGTAAAATAGAAGAAGATGTACATTTTTTTAAAAGAATGAGTGGTGTTTCTTATTTATATTTTACTTTGCTTCTTACTGGCAATAGTTCTTATTTTTCAATTAAAAGAGCTTGGCAGTGGCTAGCTGACGTATTAAACATGACACCTAGACCTAATATTACGGCCGAAATGATGACCATTTTTTTTAAATGCTGTGGCTACACACTTCAAAAAATCTATGGAAAACAATTTATAAAACTTTTGATAATCTGTCAAAGTGATTATTTAAAATTGATTAAGTCTATTTCATCTGAGAAACAATCAAATGCATCAATCGGTAGATTAATTAATGTTTTGGAACATTTTCAAAATTATGGGCAATTTGATCAATGGAAAAAGTCTATTTAAAATGTAAATGGCAAATATAAATCAGCTTAATAAAAATTTAAAAGATTAAAATTTGTATTAAATTTAATTTTTATAAAATAAAGACTAAATTTGAATTTTGAATATTTTTATTTTCAAATAGCTTTGCTAACTATTTTTCTAGATTTTATAAATTTAAAAAACCAATACAATAAAGTAAGTTGCCATGTAAAAAAAAATGCTTTATTTGCTTTAAACGAAATGTTTTACACAAAAATGACAGAGCAATGACGCATTCCTAATAATAGCGTCACATATCATTCCATTTAATTCCAAAAGTATTCCTTATAATCCAAAACTTTCATGGTTTCGAATGGAATGCTTTTGGAAAGTAAGGAAGGGTTTTAGGATTGAATTTTTTTTTTTTTTTTTTTTTTTTTTTTTTTTTAACGTTGTTCGGGCGTGGGGGGGGGGGGGGGGGGGGGGGGGGGGTTGGGGGGGGGGTTTGGGGGGGGGGCGCCGGGGGGCCCCGGGGGGGGGGGCGGGGGGG